>VZTF01005113.1:191590-414157 GCA_013397755.1 Cnemophilus loriae
CTTCCCCCTCCCCTTTCATTGTAGTTCACACTGTATTTGGGGCAGGTCCTTTTTTTAAACCACACTCTCCTTTCTCTGCCTCCCTCCCTGCACACACACACCATCTGCCATTCCTGGGTTTATTCAGTTTCATGGAAATGTCATCTCTGTTTTAGAGCAGATGGATTCAGGTGGTTCCTGCTGGAGTTAAATGCCAGGGAGGGGACTCCTGCTGTGCAGCTGTGGGGGTGTGGCAGTGTCCTGCCATGTGGCAATCCATGCCACACACACCAGGGCTACCAAAGGGGACACTTTGCAAAGTCCCCTTGTCTCCTGTTGGCAACGAGCAGTGACAGAGGAAAAGCTCAGAGAATTCAAACCAGCAGTAGCTGGGTTTATGATCTAAACTGCAGGCTAAATGCTTGGATGTTTGGCTGTCTTGGAGGTCCTTTGCTTCCAAAAAGTTTGCTTGCCCTACATGTTGCCCTGAGAATCTATATCAGAAATATTTCTAATATCTATTACATATATTTTAAAATATGTATTATTCAAATATGAATTAATCAGTGTTGTCATGGCACATACTTACCACACTAAATGAGCAGTGTGGCACATTACTGGGTTTAGCTGTAGTTACAACATTCCACCATGGATCTACTGCTATCAGGCTATTGATGGGTGCTCCTAAATTTCCTAAATCCTTTGAAATGAAAACGAAGCAAGATCTGAGAGGAAATACAGATGGACAGACAAGACATAGATACACCTTGCAAGGTCTCCATGAACGTGCTGCTTGACCAGATTGTTTAGATAGCCAACAGCTGTACTAAATCCAGCTGCTCTTGGGTTCTTGCTTCCTTAGCAGATGCTGTATTCAAAATAGGAATGGTCTTTCTGCTCCTTCTTCCTTATGTGTAATGTAAACGTGCTTTAGTGCCCTTCCACCAAAGCTTAAGGACACTGTCTCCAGTGGTACTGTGTGGCTGCCGTGATGTGCCATCAAAATTTAACATTTTTTAACTACCCAGTTTTGTACATTTAAAAGAAGAATCTTTTCCCTATTGCCCTATCCAGTCTGGCCTTGTACACTTCCAGGGATCCAGGGGCAGCCACAGCTTCTCTGGGCACCCTGTGCCAGGGCGTCCCCCCGCCGCTCCCAGGGAACCATTTCTTCTTAATGTCCAATCCAAACTTTCCCTCTTCTGGTTTAAAGCCAAAATACGCTGTACCTCTGATCCAAAAAGGGTAACATATACAGGGCCAAATAAATCATGTCACGTTCCACATCACCTGCATTAAACACACAGCCTTGAATTAACCTCCAGTCAGGGGAAGGAAGCTTTTCTAAAGGACTGTTCGTCCCACATTAAAATTGTTCTTTCTGTGTCAGGTGAGTTGAGTTGCCCTTCCCATTCAGCAGCGCGTAACTCTGAGTAGTTTTGGCTGGCTGTTTAATCTGTGGATGGCTGAAGTGAGGCTCTGCTCATGGAAAGGAGTGAAATTCCTATGGATGTGAACTCTCAGGTGCCTCTTTCTGGGAAAGGATTGACCCACAGCAGTGACTGGGGAACCATTAAAAACAGGAAAGTCCCACTGGCACCACTGAGGTGTGGAAGGAGATTGGGAACACATCATGCAAGGGAGCTGTGGGAGCTCCAGGCTGCCCACAGCTCCTCTGGGGTGAGGAAAGCCAGTGCCAGACAGGGTGGGAATGCAGATGAGCAGGGAGGTGTGAGAGGTTTTCCACCCTTCATATGCCAGGCAGGGATGGCTGCACTAAACGTGATTTTCCCTGGCCTCACCTGCTGGACTTGCTGCTGCCTTTTCTCCCCATACCCCACACCCTCTGCTTTTTGTGCATGGAAAAAAAACCAGTTGTCTAAATTTTCTTGTTTTTCCCTGAGCTTGCTTGTCTTACCAAATGAGCACTGTTAGCAGAGGAAGATGATAATTTTCCATGGAAACCAGTGGAAAAGGAAGGAGGTTTCAAAATAACCTCCCCGCATACACTTGAGGCATCTTAGTGCGTCGTGTTCATTTTAGAGACGGGGACCCAGACACAGCATGAGAAATGACACGCTTTGGTGTCATCAGGCATTGCGAGCAGGAAGCTGAGGGCTTGAATCTCTGCCTGTTGTCCTAGTCACAGCTCCTTCTTAATGTTTTTTTTTGTAGTGTTTTATTGAATTTTTGAAACATTTGGCTCTTTTCCTTGCAGTATATACTCCAGCCTGTTTTGTGGCTTTTCTATGTGAGTGGTAAGCATTCACCCACGAAAAATAAAATTACTCATTGTTTCACAAGTAACTAATTCATGTATTGAAATGAGGGGTTGGAGTAGGATTTAAGGAAATCAGGAATTGTCCTGTTTTATCATAAAGCAGAAAATGAGCTTTGTCAAAACAGAGGCCCTGTCTAGACTGGAAACTATGTCTGTGGGTGTCCCCAAACTGGATGTGATTGTCCATGATGGCAACACCTCCAGGTATGAACGTCCCACCTGATCAAACAGCACAGGTTCCTTCACGTGAGTGTGTCAAAAATGTTGTGCTTGTGTTCAGACACCGAAGAAATCACCGTGGAATCATGGAATGGTTTAGGTTGGAAAGGATTGCCTGGTTCCAACCCCCTGCCATGGGCAGAGACAACTTCCACTTGACCAGGTTGATCAGGACCCCATCCAACCTGTCCTTGGATGCTTCTAGGGAAGTCATCCCTCTTAACTCTTGTACTGTGTTGGAAAATGAACCCACCCCATGCAGACCAGGCCTTACTTTTACTCAGAGACTCTTTTGGAACAGCTTTCCCCAAATCCTACTCTCTGTAGTGCTGCAGCCACTCATCTGGATGTTTTCAGCTTTTCTACTAATGATAACCAGGAAATAAATAGCCATTTCTTCCTACAAACTGATGCTGAACTTTACATGATGTGAACTTTACACATAATAATAGGTAATTATTAACAGAATGATTTTTTTTCGCGTGCCATACTTTAGCAATGATACAGAGGAAAAGAAAATGGGATTTAATTCATGTTGAATCTTTGTTGCTACACTGGAGGATAAAAGCAATGATGCCGTACAACCAACACTGTAAACAATGTTCAAAGCTTGTTAATTGCCGAAAAGAAGCTCAAGAGTTTAATCATTTACAGAAGCTGTTGTTTTTATGGCAGATAAAATATTTCCTGCTACAGAACACACTGAAAATGCTTATTTTCACAATAGGCTCGTTCGGACACAGCTCTGTCTTTTAATGTTGTTACAATAGTGCTGAAGTGTCACTGCTGACACAAACCTGTGTCACTAACCCAGTTCCTGACCATTGTCCCTGTCTTTTGTGGGATGGCATTGCCTACCCCTGTCATAGGGATAAGGTCTGAGTGGGCACAAGAACTGCTGGGGGAAGAAGCAGGCTTTGACCAATTTTATTTTTTTCTCAAACAGGAAAATAAATAGAAATTAAATAAATAAGTGCTTGGTTTCAGCAGTGCAGATTACATAAACCCAAAGTGAGTTGTATTTAAACACTTTAAAATAAGTTCCATGATGTTTTTGCTGGGGCCATTAACTCTGAGGTCTGAGCTAACAGTTGCAGTCACTGGAGAAGAACTCCATGATAATGTGTGTCCTGAAATCTCTGAGGTGGCAGGTGCTTCCATTCTTATTGGTAAAAGTCCCGCTAATTGTCTGCTAAAAAGGACTGGTTTTCATCTGGTAATTAGGAGCGGTCCAAGCTCATCCCACTAAAGCCTATTGACACTGCTGGGTTTCCAAGCACCGTTGAACCTGGAAGAGTCTCTGTGTTTGAGCTGTTCCCTCTGATTTTGGCTGCTCAGATTTTGATGGCGTTGGGGCTGGGTTACTGTTCAGGCCACTTTCTCTTTTTCCTCCAATTACATTGATTCCTTTATTTTCTTACTCCCTTAGGACTGATTACTTTGTCTCCTGCTGTTGTCACAGAACAGCTTTTCCAGTATCTGATTGAATCTTGTTTTTGATCCAACTCGAAAGAATATTTTTGATAGTCTCATCTAAATTTTTTGTTTAATGCTGTCTTTATTGAAGTTACTGAGTAACAGTTCTGGGAGCAATGCAGAGCTGTTTCCTGTGGATTCCTATTTCCAGGCCAACCTCTTCTATCAATGATGAGCACTGATGACAGCTGCTTCTTCTACTTGATTCTCTCTTTGCAAAATATTTGTGCAAACCTGAACGCTCTTGAATCGTGACTTCTCTTTCAGTTTGCTTGGAATCAGATGATAGATTGTAAGATAATCAGGTAGGAAATGCCATATGCCATGACAACACCAGCCTTTTTAGCTGAGCTAAAAATGACTGCTGAGGGGTAACGAGACATAATCACAAATGTGAGGGAAATCCATGTTGTTTCACTGGGAATGTGGTTCCTGCTGATGCACGGCTGTCTGCAGTGTGGATACTATTCCCAGGAAGCTGCTTCCTGGAGCTAACTACAGCTCAACTATGAACTCACTGAGAGTCGTGACGAGGGGGGTTTTTTATTGTTCAATATAATCCACCATCAATGTAATCTGGCTTTTTTTTGCAAGTCATTAGCATAATAAATTGCCTAATATGCATCTTTTATTGTGGACTAATTCATCCTTTGAGGGGAAAAGAAAAGGCAGTCGCTGGTGTCAAATCCTAAATTAAAGTAAGTTTGGGAATGTAGTTGGCAAGATAATGCTGATGAAAGTGAGAATCTGAACTCCAGCTAAAAATCATTAGCTGAGCTGCAGCATTTACAATAAATAAGCACAGTGCTTACAAACAGCCTGTTTTCACTACCCAAGCAATGAACAGGTTTGGTTTTCAGGTTCAATACCATGGCCCCTTTGCACTCATTGGACTGTTTTTCTCATAAGCCTTTGTCTTGTCAGTCTGCACAGACCTGATTTGAAAAGAGGTGAAAGAGGTGAGGCTTTGCACGCAGACTCTGCTTTGCTGGGCACTCCTGTCATCTTTAGCAAATATCCTCACACCTGTTAAAAGTGAGCAGTAGTGGTGAGGCTGAACCAATATTTGATTGCCCTTACAATTGGCAGTGCATGCCTTTAATTAATAAGAGGCCTTTCCTCATCTGTTTGTCTTCCACCTCCAAGAGCTCAGTGGAGCAGCACAATCTAATGGAATACAAAATGACTCCATCACAGGAAGAATTATCTCCTCAGTTGCTTTGCAGCATCTTCCCCTACATTTGCTTCCTATTTGAAAATGTAAGAATACATTAGAAGTGGCTGAGATGTCTCGTGAAAGAAATCGTGTGTAGGGTCATTAGAACTCGTAAATAGAAGTTTCTTCTAGAGTGTTCTGCAGATCCTCTCAAAAAAGGGAATTAATGTGTGTGGAAAGGCTATTTTAGCTCTTCAGCTGAATTCTTCATCCTGGGAGATTGTTCAGGAATCCACAGCTACAAACACTCTCTTCCAGGAGAGAAAAAAAAAGTATTGATCATAGAATGGTCTGGGTCGGAAGGGATCAGGAAGCTCATCTAATTCCACCCTTGCCATGGGCAGGGACCCCTTCCACTATCGCAGGCTGCTCCAAGCCCTGTCCAGCCTGGCCTTGGACACTGCCAGGGATGTGGAGTCCACCGGAGAAAACTGGGAATTGCTCTTCATCCATTTTTATTTTGAAAATATTTTTGGAGCACCAAATCTCTCTTTTTTCCTTAACTCCCAAGCAATAACTCTGGTCAGAACCATCTCATTACTGCATCACCCACCCCAAACTCTCAGGAACCTTATGTGCTTCAGGTTCAATTCATGCCACCACTTCAGGCAGAAAAAAGCATGCCCTTCCTGCTGTGGCTCCTTTTGGAAAGATATCCAAAGTCCAGTCCTATGCCCAGGAAAATCACCTGTGTCTCATCTGCTTGGCCTCGTACTGGAGAAAGAATCTCTGCACACAACACCTGTCTCAGGTACTTTTAACACTGTGTGCACCCTGTATCCATCCGTCTCCAGATGTCCATGAGCCCTAAAATAATCAACCTTTTATTTCTCTTGTCCTCCTAGAGAAAGAAAAAGGTTTTTGATTAATAACTTGCTTTTGAGTGAAACGTTCTGGAAATATGTTCCCTGCATAGACAACAATCTCTTGTTTGAAATGCAAAACAAAAGGCCTACTTTCATTGTAATACTCCCTTCCAATTTTACCCCAAAAGCAGCAGAAAGGGTTTCCATGAGAATATAAACTTTTTTTCCTGTGGTACATCCAACTTTTGGGGATTTGGGTGTGTAGAGGGTGCTGTTTGCTTCTATTCCAACCTGATTGTTTAGTGGTTAAGTAAATGTAAGCACTTTTTAGGAACTCCCAGCTGAGGGTTAGTCTGCAACATCACTCCTCACTTCAATGCACTTAATGGCTCCTCCAACTTTACATTTTGGAGGAGAAAAGATCACTCTTTTCATCCATTTTCACTTAGTGAGTCACCCAACATTTACACTGCTCTGCACAGGATAAGATGAGAATGAAAAGCAAAAGCAAAATGCACCTGCAAGAGCTGTTTGCAAATGACACTGCTCAGTAAAATGACCTTCACACAGAGAGAAGAAAAGCAATGTACAAATGGTCATTAAAAAGCTTCATTAACAGAACCCTCCTTGCCTGCAATGCTTTTAGGGAAGTGTTCAGGTGAGTTCCTCTGGATCCCACTGCCCCACTGCTTTTTGCCCTCACTTACCTATTTCCTGAGGGTAACTTTTCAAGGCATTTCCTCATCCAGCATGTCTGGCTCTCGCTCCTCCAGGTCCTCTCAGATTACTATTCCAGCTGGGTGGGCTTTGATTTTTCTGTGTTTTTGTTAATGAAGCTGAAGACTTTCAGGACAGGATTTTGTTTAACAAGACAGTTTAACACTGATGTCTTGTTATACCTCCGTTGATGACTTTTTTTTTTTTTTGTTCTTATATATCTTACAGTCACTTGAGGATTGTTATGCAAATAATTTCTTCAGCTGCTTTTGCAAACTCTTTACAATTATGAAATTTAATTTTTGTAGTATTTTGTTTTCTTCCCAGAGTTTCAGATTTTTTTTTCCTGAGAGACTATTCTTCATCTCTTGTCCCATGCAAGATGTGTCCCAAAACGTATATATAAATATATAAATCTGTATACACACTGTACTGTACCTACACATCTGTTAGTCAGCAACCTGCCAGACTATAAGGACTAGAGATAATAAAAGTACTTACTATAAGCCATAGAGATAATATGGTCCTGAATTTAGAAGAAATACAAGCAGATTCAACTGACCCCAAAATGAAAATATTATTTTAAAAAGGAAGAAACTCCTGTAGTACTCTAAATTATTTCCTTTATTCCCTTTCCATTCCCTGCAATGAAATTCATGTTGAGAGATTACCCTGTACATAAAAAAATAATGTCAATTAAGTAGTGGTCACTCACCCCTGAATTGTGTTTGGTTTTCTCTGTGTGAGAAAATTGGTTATATCAGCTTTTGTCCAGCTAGAGAAAGGCAGGTATTGCAGCACTGACATAAGTGCACTCTTATCAAAAAATCTACTCCTTTCTATACATTGTATGAGACCTTTTAATTAGTTACGCTCTCCTTAGACTGAATAACTATTTCTCAAATTTCATGGAGAGCAGTGTGAGTGTGTGCTGGGATGTGGCTGTATTACTCAGTTATTCTCTCTCTCTGCTGTGCTAGAACCTGTCAGATCCCAAAAGCAGTGGATTATTGACTATCAAAATGCTCTGTCCCAGGATGGGAAGCTTTGGTCCTGCAGCAGTGTCTGAAATATTCATGGAATCCCAGAAGGGTTTGGGTCAGAAGGGATTTAAAGCTCATCTCGCCCCACCCCCTGCCATGGCCAGGGACACCTCCCAGGCTACTCCAAGCCCTAGTGTCCAACCTGGCCTTGGACACTTCCAGGGATCCAGGGGCAGCCACAGCTTCTCTGGGCACCCTGTGCCAGGGCCTCCCCACCCTCCCAGGGAACAATTCCTTCCCAATATCCCATCTATCCCTGCCCTCTGGCAGTGGGAAGCCATTCCCCCTTGTCCTGGCATTCCATCTCTTGGAAAGAGTCTCTCTTTATCTTTCTTGTCAGCTCCTTCAAGTATTGGAAAGCCACGATTAGGTCACCCTGAAACTTCTTTTCTCCAGGCTGAAAAATCCCTTTATTTGTTTGAAACAGGGGCCTTTGTAACAAGTCCATGATTTCAGCAGGTTCCCAGAGAATAGCGAGGGGATTTTGTAGTTTGTGTCTCAACAAGGGAATGGGATCTTCCACCCCTGCAGGATGCTGAAGGTGGCTGTGATACTGCTGGCCTGTACAACTTAGTTGATATGATTATGTCTGCATAATTGCTGAAACAATGCTAAAATTATATTTTAAATAAGAGATGAAGCAAACGAAAGTATTTATCCCTGTGCTGTGGAAAATGATGGCAGTGAGATCAGATTAAAAAAAAAAAAATTATTAGGAAAGGTTTTCATTGACAGGACATGGGAAGGAAAAGTCTCCATGCAGTATTTTGACTTAATTGAAAGGAAAGGTAATTCAGGGTTAGTTTTGCTAAGAGCTGTCTAAGGTAGCAGTTAATCTATTGTAGCACAGAATGTAGGCCAAACCATCTGGGTGACAATAGCCAGTGTCACATTCCAGATTCTGGTACCTGCAGAACCTTGCCTCCTTTGTGGCTGATTTCTGGTATTGATTTCCTGGTGTGGGACCTGCTGGGGGACTGTCTCATTTTCAGGACCTTTGGATGCTTCCCTTGGAGTGGGTTTCCAGCCTTTGCCAGAGATGTGAGGTGAGAAATCTGAGAGAGGGTCACTTGTCACTGTCCCTGATCACCTGATGCTTGCCTCGAACCCAAGGCCTGATTGACAATGTCACCAAACCCTCACAGTTGAAAACGTGCTATTTAGACATCACAATTTGAATATTATAATGTTTATGGAGCAGCAGGCATTCCTCAAAATCAAGGCCCAGGCTCCCAATCAGGCACCAGTGGCTGCTTTTTGTCCTTATTTCTGTGCATTTCAGTTTCCACATGTTAGAAATGAGGTGACAATGCTCTGTCACAACTTGTCTACCTGCTTGCAAAGCAAGCTGGATGCTTTTCAGCTCACGGCAGGGTTCACGCTCTGCTTTCTTTTGGCTGAGCGTTAACATTTCACAAAGCTTGAGCAAGTCTCAAGCAAAACAGCTGTTTTATCACAGCCCCATGCCCTAACTACAGACACTTGTTCCTTCATTCTCCCAGCTGAAGGCTCTGGTCTTGTTTACCTGTCACACTCTCAGCCCTTTACAGAGACACCTGATGGCGTCCTGGCTGGAGCTGGTGAGGTTGTTAAAGGGCCGAGTGCTGCCCAGCCAAAACCAGCATCCTCCCGACACATCCTGTCACTTCACAGGCGTGTTGTGCTAACAGATGTCATTAATCTTTGAGAAGCCCTCGGATGGTAAGTGCCAGAAAAAATCCTTTGAAAAAATGAATAATTCTGTCTTCAAAGCAGCATGCAGTAAATAAGTCATAGAGCAGCATGCTGGGGCTCTAGGAGAAGGAGAAAATATGGAATGGCTTCTTAGTCGGGGAGCATTGACTGTTTGGAGAGAGAGACGAATCATAGAATCATTGGTTTGGGTTGGAAGGGACCTTAAAGCTCACCCAGTTCTACTCCCTGCCGTGGGCAGGGACATCTTCCACTATCCCAGATTGCTCCAAGTCCCATCCAGCCTGGCCTTGGACACTTCCAGGGATGAGGCAGCCACGGTTTCTCTGGGGACCCTGTGCCAGGGTTTTACCACACTCTGAATAAAGAATTTCTGTTTAATGTTGTAATATAAACCTTCCCTCTCTCAATTTAAAACCGTTCCCCCTTGTCAGTAGTCACTATCTGTCCATGTAAATGGTCCGTCTCCCTCCTTTTCATAAGCCTCTCTAGGTATGGGAAGGATCCAGGAGGACAAAATAAATATTCCTGTCATGAAGACTCTTCTGGACTGCAGACTTGCAGATGGCAGTGGCAAATTCTTGTCACACAAACAAGCTGAATCCTGGGATTTCCTAACTTTTTCCTAACATTCGCTGCCTTAATAATGTTCTTTTATTACTCTGCTTGTGGGCTGTGTGCATTTGCTCCCCTTTGTGCTCTTCTGTTTCCATCATCTTGTTTTGGTGAAACCACACGAGAGAGCCTTTCTCTTTCCTGTGAGCCCTGGCAGAGCTACACTTATTATAAATGGATTTACGTAATGAATGAAGTTACTTTGGCTTGGATTTTAAATGCTTTCTTTATTCTCAGATCATCCCAGGCTGATGCCATGGCACAGCCGAGGAGCAGCTTTGTGGGACAAAGCACCATCCCCATGCAAAGCTGTAACTGGGGCTGGTCCTGTCAGTCCCGCACACACATCGTGGGATGGTATTTCAAGCCTTTATAACTGTGGTAGTTTTACATCTAATGGCTCAGACCCCCGTAGTTCAGGGACAAACGCAGCCCTTGGAGTGATCTGGGGATGCAGAGTGCCGGCCAGCTGTGGGAAGAGCCGGGGCGGCTGCGGAGCTCTGCTGCTGGCTGCCTCCCCTGGGAATCCAGTTCCTGCTGGAAGCAGCCTAACAGGCTGGTGAGCAAAACGCTGCACTTGCAGTGCCCCTAAACCTCGGGAGAAGGTTGATATGTATCCTGCAGCTGTAGCTTTGCTCTGTGCCAGGAGCACTCCAGAGATGGAGCTGCTCAGCAAAGTTGCTGAGTGGAAAGCGAATGCACTCTGTGCTCCCTCCCCGCGTTGCAGACGTGCTCCCATGCTTCACCCCAAGTTCAGGGATGGTTTCATCTTTTCCAGACCCTCTCTATATCCTTGCCCTGGCTATGTGTCTTACATTTTGAATCCCATCATTAATTGTGCTTTACTTCCCACTGTAACAAATTAATCCTGATCTTTCCTGTCAAAAGCCATTTGTACCTGCTTTGGAACATTTCAGGCTGAAGAGTTTCTGCCCACTGAGACTGGCCCCGGCTAATCACATTCCACGCACAGGAATTTGGATTTGCATTAGAAAGCAGCACTCGTCTACCTGTTTCAAACACTAAGCCCCAAAGAAGAGGTTGAGATGTCTCTTCCAGAGAAGTAGATTCTGAAATATCCCCCTTGTAAAGTTTGGCTTCACTGAGCAAGTGCACAGGTAAAAGAGAGGTGAGTGAAATGTCAGGTGTGGTACAGGTTTGTAAGTACTTACTCCTACACTGAGAGTACTTCCTCGGTACTGTTACAGACCTGTACTGCACCTGATGGTTCACTGACATCACTCACTTGGAGCTACAGAACTATCCAGTGCTTCAGGCATGTTTTAATAATTTAGAAACCATGTGGGTTTACTATGTTAAGGTAAATTTTAAGATTGATTGCCCTTCACAGTAAGCAGCAGCCTAAAGTTTGCCTCCGTAACTCTTTGGCTTACGCATATATTGATGTCCACCACACCAAGAAATTAGTACATATATTTAGAAATACTCTCACTGTGTGAAGTCGCAAGCATGGAACTGTTCTGCTATAGGATTTTAGTAGTAAAATGGACTTTACCTAGTCTGAGATCCAGAAGAAAGTTACTCTTTGCCTTCTGAGATGCAATCAATATGTTTCCCTTGCTTCATCTGCAGGAGCCATCAAGCATTTTTCCTTTTGAGTGACCAGACTAATTACAGCTGTGTCTCCCTCTCTTGTATTGCTAACCTCTTTGGAATTGAAAAGAAGGTTAAATAATATTGCTTGATTATTTTTGGCTATTGGTGTGGCAGGACTTTGCTGCAGAAAGAAACTCCTCCCATTTGCTCACAGTTATATTTATTAACTTGAGAAGGAAAGCCAGAGCAGTAGTGTCACATCTCCTTTAAGCCTGGCACACTCTTCATTCAAAGAGAGAAGAAGTGACGGTGTCATTTGGTGTGTCTCTGAAATGACTTGAACAATATTCACTGCTGTCTTCAGTCATTTAGACTGGCAGTACTACAAGGGTGATGTAATTTTGAGTATCTGTGAGACACCTCTCTGGTGCCTGAGAATGCTGCATAAAAGCTGGGCTTTAACACTGTCTCTTCTATTAACTACTTCTTAAATTTTTAGTATCCTGTAACCAAGACTTGAAAAGAGAGATCAGCAGGAAGCACTTTGGGAAGGCTCCTCAGAAGGGGAGTGCAGAATGTGGGAGCACTTGTTGCTGCTCTTATGATTAAAGAACTCATTTAAAGCTGGCAGGGAAAAAGCAGATAGCTTTCCCAGTTTAAAAACATCAAAAATAAAAAGAACAAAAGAGGATTAGGAAATAAAGCTGGAGTGGTGTAATAAACAGATTTAAAAAGCATAAACTTTAATAAGATTATTTTAAGTGCTCCGTGTGAAAACACAAGGGTGGCCAGCAGAGGAGTGTGTGTGTTGGGGAGTGAGTGGAGAGTGGAGAGAGAGAGAAATGAGAAATTAAGATCAGCTTCTCTGTGTAACTCTCATTGCCTTTCATCTTTAACATCCAGCTTTTCCATAATGTATGAGTAGCCACTGGATACTTTTAAAATATACTGTATTATGTCCCTATTAGAAAAAGGATGAACTTGTAATATAAATCCACTGAAATAAATGTAAACCCCCCAAAACACCAACAACAAAAACCATAGAGAAAGAGGGAGCTGCAACCTTCTGTCTCATTGCAGTGACCACCACCGGACAGCACAAATGCAGTGATCCTGAATTGTCCTGGTTGTGTTGTCTTAGCTTGAAAATAATACAGGTAAATGTTAATGAAGGGCATGTTCTGTGCTAGAAAGTTATTATTTGCCTAAACTAGTAATCTTATAAGAAGAGAGAATTAATAGAAACATTACTTTGTCTATCTCAGTAAGACTGGGATGGGGCTTCTGCCTGTGGCAAAGCACTCAGAGCTGATAGCTCTAAATGGGTAACTATCATTTAATGATCCCTTTCTCCTCAGAGTAGGCCCAGAGGAAAGGGAGAGCATCTCAAAACCCTGGTGATTGCTCACCTCTTAAGGAAGGTCGCTAAGCCCTGTGCTCACTTTAATTGAGCTTTATTGTTGTGGCGGCTGAAAAAAGCTCAGCTTGAGTGCCAGGGCACGGGGACAAATATAATGAGATGCACATTTTGCGCTGCAGCTCAGGCTTTGGGGTTTTCTACTTGGAGTACTTTGTCCTCACAATGAGTTGGGATAGCACAGGCACGGGCTTCATTTCTGCCACAAGTGCCATCTAATAGTTTCCTGTGCACACACAGTTCCCTTCCGGCTCTTTGTATCTCCTTCGGTAGAGTGGGGAAAAACTAGAGAAAAGGTGCTGGTAGGTTTCTGTGTAGAAATTTAGTGGTTTGTGTTCTCTTTCATCTGTTCTTTAAACATTAACAACTCCAGTGAGTTAAAGCAGAAGTGTGACGATGTGCAAGGTTTCACAGGCTGCTGCATGTCCCTCTCTTGCCATAAGGTCAGAGTCTGGTGAAATAGTCCTCCTCAGTTTTTCTAGAGCTCGATGGCAGAAAGGAAAATGGTGCAAAACTGAGTTTTCACCAAAGCCATATTGCGTGTAAGAGGGCAGGTGTCACCAAGGTACCACTTGTTCTTTTTCCTCAGTGTCTTCACCTTGTCAGTGATGGGCTGCTTCAGAGCAGGAAATTCCTGAACCTTTACTGTCAGTAGAATTACTTCTTGTAGGAATTTAGCAAGAGATTGTGGTTGCTCCATCCCTGGAAGTGTCCAAGGCCAGATTGGAGGGGGTTTGGAGCAACTTGGGATAGCGGAAGGTGTCCCTGCCCATGGCCGGAATTAGATGATGCTTAATGTCCCTTCCTACCCAAACCTGTCTGTGATTCTATGATTCTAGAAACTACAGTGATAACAATAATATCCCAGTTTTTCTTCTCCCCCTTTTCCTTTACACCTTTTTGCTAAGATATTTCACATTAAAAACCATTTAGCCATGCAAGAGGCTCTTCTGCCTTTCCAGCTTGACACCAGCAATGCTTGGGCATCATTTAGCTTGTGTTTAGTGCTGCTGAAGCTACAGCTGGAATTAAGTCTTTCACAGGTTTCTTTAGTAACTCTTATTGAATGTTGAGGAAAGTGGCAGAGTGAAATTGGACAAGTTTAGAAGAGCTCCTTCAGCCCATATTACGTCTTTGTCCTTATGAAATAGCTATTAGAGCTGATGTGTTGACAGCTGTTGAGCTGAACTTGCTGGTAATTAGACATCTCTGCTCTAGTGGTGCCCCAAAACACACAAGGAGCTTCATTCCTTTTAGCAAATTATAGGAAAGGCAGCTTTTGGTGATTGCCAATTACCCCGGCCTCTTTGAGGTGTAATTATATGACATTTCTGACTCATTGTCACATCTTGTAGTACAGATCACGGATAAAAAAGTGGAAGGAGAGAAAGTGCTTACTACTGGTGTTAGCAGAAGATCACCTGCAATTCTCACCTCTCAGGCTGCTGTCTCAGGCTGTAATACAGCTCTTTCCCCCCTTGAAGTCTGGGACTGCCTTTCTTATCTGCAGTGCCTTGCTTATTGATTTGAATGGTGTCCTGAGTAACACCTGTGTGACCCTACTGACTTCAGTCCTCCCCCACCAGAACCATCTGCATCCACTTTCTAGAAGGATCAAAGTGTGCTTTTTAACACAAAATGTGTTTTATTGCTTTAAGCACCAGGTAAAGGGGTTTTGTTAGATGTTACAGCATCTTCCACAGCCAGCTTGTCCCACTCTTAACTAACCTCCAGCCATTCTCATGCACAGGGTTGCTCAGGAAAAAGCCAGCAGGATTTTCTGTCTCACCCATCCAGCTTTCCAATGTGAGGGGTGTCCTTTCTTGTGGCTCTACTCCCATATTTTATACCTGTGACGCTATGTAGTTTTATTTCTACTCAAATTCATGTTTCAGAATTTGGTGACTGGCAATTAACTGCAGAGATTTTTACCAGATTAAACACTCAGATTACAGCCAAGATCACTCAGCTAAATAGTCCTCAAACCAGTGTCAAGAAAGTGGCAAACCCACTCCAGCCCTCCCTGAGTGAACTCTTAGGAATCAAATGTTGGTCCGGGGCCTGGTAGACTGGTACCCAAATTATAAAGCAGAGCAAGAGATGTTGGAGAGAAATAAAACTCAGGCTCCTGGATAGCAGTGGATTACCAGGACAGCTGAGCAGAATTTCTGTAATGCAGCCCTTTGCAGTCTCAGCCATTAACTGAGGGATGGTGGAGGTATGAGGGATTTTAGGACCACGGCAGGAAATCTCCTTTTCTGTTTCACTGAGATCATGTTGGTACCAAATTATTTTCTTTCACTTTGACACAGTGCAGTCTAAAGGAAGATTTTTGGAATGCTCTTACATGGGCAAACAGGCAGAAAATTTCTGAGGAAACAACCCATAGAGAAAGTAATTTCTGTTCAGGCAGTGTCTATAGAGTCACTGTATAATTAGCTGGATTACTCTCCCAGGTTTGTTTTATTTCCTTACAGGAAGATAAATTGTCTAGTTATGCCACGAGGAGCCCCCTCATAACTCACATTAGCCAGGAAAGCTTTAATTTCCCTCCTGGCTCCCCTAATGTTCTCTGTCCTGCTCCTTTCCCACGTTACAGCCCAGTCATTAGTTCCCATAACTCTCCACAGACTGGTGTCCTCACTCATTTGCTTTGCTCTTGGCTCGTTTTCTGTGCCAGCACCCTCTGCAAAGACTCAGCAATCCTCCTCCAGCAGCCAGGCAGCCACGAGAGCTGGTGGAGTCCCACCTTTGCAAGTCCCTGGGCTCATCTGTCAGAGGCAGGAACCAGAGCAGGATTAAGTGTGTTGTGCAAATGCCTGAGCTGGGCTCCCCCCAGCTCTACCCTGCTCATTAAATATCAGAGGAAACAGATGGTACTCATTTCAGCAGGAGTGACAAAGGAGAGAGCTGTAATATTCCAATATTTTCAAACCATTTTGCCTTCCATTCATTCTTCTTTTTAGCTTTTGTTAGTATTAACGTTTAATTACAACCAATTAGGTAGCTCCTTTCTTATGCTACTTCTCCTGGCACTTTCTAAATCCTTGATTGTTTAGAAATTAAACATTTGCTCTCTTGGGGAGGTTACAAACTTTGGAACAGTGTCAAAAATAAGTCATAATTTTTCACCCTTAGCAGGACTTAAACATTGAAGACCAACCACAGCCTTCAGCTGTCAGGTTTATCTACCCTCTACATTCAAGGTGGCACCTGAGGCACTGACTTCTACATCCAAATTGGAGGAACCAGCACTTAAAATTTACTTCTTTGGATCCTTTTGAAGTTTAGAACTAGATAATCTTTAAAGTCTCTTCCAATCCAAACAACTCTATGGTTCTACGAGTCTGTATTAGGGTAAATAATTGAGAGAGGACCTGAATTACTTGGTGGCCAGCCAGCATAAAATCTGGATTTAGAAAGTGCCAGTTCTAGAATGGGAAGGGTAAACGATATTTACCATTTTCCTAATGGCTGTCTTTTGGTGTTTTCCCACACTCATTCACAGCTCAGCATGCTTCAGTAAGTGCTGAGGGAAGTGTAATGACAAACTGGTTGTTATTAGAGTTTTTCTTGATGATGCTTCCTTGGTATCAGTACAGCAGCAACAGGGACAAATATGGCTCAGTGGGAGAGAAGGAAAATTGCCTTACCCAGAACATGTCTGTGGTAATGCAGAATTCAAAGGTCTGGGAAAGTATTTCTCTTCCCCCTTTCGTCAAGGTAAAAATTGTTCTCTTTACTTGTGATGCTTCAGTTAAGTCATGCGTGCATTAATATTTATTTATCTTCTCCGTTTATTTACTCAAAACAGGCTGCAGCTCACTGTTTGATGCATTCAGGTTTTTGTGTCACAGCCTGAGTTCTTGCTGGGCTTTTGTCAGGGAGATATTTTACCGCACGTGACAAAACCACGGCCACCACACAGCCAGATCTTTTGTATCACCTAAATTGCCCAGATTGTTTTGTGTCATTTCTTTGTATGACATATTTGCCTTTGAGCAGCTAAAGACACAACCCCTGTTCAGTCTTCCCTTCGAAGCCAGAGTCCAGGAGCAATAATGCTCACGAACCTGGACCAAGCCTTCTTGAAGGCTTTTTAAAAATCTATTTTGACACCTCACTATTGCATAAGGATACCAGGAAAACCTCTTCTCACTTTTCCAACGTGATGACTGTTTTTTTAATCCATCAGAGGAAAAGTATGATTGACATCATATGAGAGAAAGCCTTGTGTGTGCATCTCCAGCATGTGACAGCTCATCTATCTGACTTCAAATTGAATTGCTGTTCAGATTGCTCCACGTTTTGTCTTCATTGAAAACAATCTTGCTGGTTAGGATAAAGCACATTTCTTTAAAACACCAGTTTAACTTTATATTAGTGTATGGAATAGCTGGAAATACTTTCTCTTTTTACCCCATTCAGAGTTTATTTCATGTTGTTTTTCTCATGTAGGTGGTTAAGGGTGGGCTATATTCTTTTAATAGGTATATAATTATATAATTACATTTTGAAATTATGCACTGGCAGTCATTTCTGCTACTTCACGTACAGCAAAGAGCAGGATCTGAGCCACAGGGAGTCAAAAAAGAGGACTTCTTTAGGGAGTTTAGGTTGTACAGAAAGAGGCAACTGGTGGTATATTTTACCTAGTACACAGTTGCTGCAGATAGGTTTCCCCCCTCATAAAGGGAGATGACTTTTATTGGTGTGAACTCTGATGAGAGCAGAGTAAAGGAAAAAGGTTGGTAACTGAGGAGAGGGAAGAAACAATAAACAGGAATGAGGGGAAAAAAATTGAGATAATAAGGGAAGCCACAGTCATGAAGAGCATGTGTTGAGCAGGATCAGAGGCTGGGCTGCGGTGCAGCTGGGCCAGGCTTTGGGGATAGCCTGTTCAGGGGAGCAGCCCAGTGCCCCAGGTCCCCTTGCCTGTGCTGCGTGAAGGATTTCACACAGACACCTCCAAGGAACAGCAGCACAGGCTACACAACCAGACCAAAGGGGAGCAGGGGAGGGAATGAATTTCACCTTTCAAGCAGATAATGCAGTGCAGGTTTGGTTAACCCTGATCCTGAGGGCTTTCCCTCTCAGCCCTAACACTGCCTGCCCATGAGCTGGGTGTTCCAGGAGTCCTGGGTTGCTCTGCCCCAAGGACAGAACGGTGGCAGGTCCACACCTCATCCCCACAGGCTGTGCAGGTGGGCACAGAAGGAGTCACAGCTGGCTCAGGTGAGGGGTGTCAGAACTAACAGTTCTGCAGGACCTAAGGCAATGCACCCCAGCGCTTTGAGTAGCTATCAAATGCATAGGATCTATTCTCTTTGTCATTTTCTGTAAGCAGCAAGATATTTTTGTGAAGGAAATGGAAAAGACCACTCCGCAAGCAAACTTTTTTTTAAATGTTGTGACATCATTTTAAAAAACATTGTGTTCTCACGGTTTGTTTTCTACAAAAACAAAAAATAGCAAGTCACAGCACTTGGCAGCTCCTGGCTGTCAGGGTTTGGTGACGCCAGCAGGAGCTGCAGCAGATGGAGAGTTGCAAACATTCTGGAAGCTTGAACGGATGGATTTGCTGGAGCTTGAGAAAGCAGCGCTGTAAAAATGCTTCTACGTCCTCAAGTGTGAGCTTTCTTAATAAATAACACTTTCAGAGGAAAGTAAGTTGGGATGTGACAGTGCTTTTGGGAGCAAGCCAGCTCTCTATCTAGTAAGCTGCTCTGTGGAAGGTGGCTCTCTGTGAAGCAGATGCAAAGGCAGCAGAAAAAGTCAGTTTGCTTACAGTGAAGGGAAGGAGGGTGTTTGTTTGTTCACTTGTTTTGGGAATCATAATCATCACAGAAACATGGAGCCTGGAGCTGGGTAAGCATCAGGAATGACAAATCTGAGGATATACAAGCAGAGTAGCTGGGTGAGAGGCACCAGCATCATCAAGAAATGATCAATTTTTGCCGCTTTAATACCACTGCCGTTGCTGGTGAATTCGGGGGTATCACAGAGGCCTTGCTGTACCAGCACTTGTCAAGGTGTAACCACAGACCCCTGGTGCCTCAGATGGATGGCACTGAAGGGTGACATGAATGTTGATGAATTACCGTATAAAAGCCTGAGAAGTCTAAAAACCACTCCTGTTCAAGGGGCTCCTCTGGTGCCATCCTGACTTCCTGGAAAGGTGACTGTCACATCTGTGAGATCAGAAGTACAATGAATGTGTCACAGAGAGCAGAATGGGGAGGTTGCTGTTACTTTACCAAAAGCACCCAAAATATGCAGGATTTACAGACAGTTCTCCCCGGAGACCCTTCTCAGAGCATGTAACATGACTCTGCTCTGCAGACCCACAAAGAGCAAAACCCAAAAAACCTAGGTGATTTTTGGGGTTGCTAAGGGTGACTTGCTGGTCTGGAATGGGACGTGATGCAGGACTAAGGGAGCTGGACAGGTCAGACCACCGGATCTGCAGCATTCCATGGAGAGTCCTCTATCCCAAGGAAGCACAGTGGTCCCCCAGTCCTGGAGTTTGGCAGTAGAAATAACGAGCAGAAAGTGCTGAGATTCAACCAAGCTGGGAATCCATGAGATCCTCACTGGACTCATTGTCAGTGGCTTATGGCAGCAGTACAAGAGAATTTCTGTAATATATGCATGGGGTACTAGGCTGGTTGGTTCCTGTACTGTGCAGTCTCCTGGTTCATCTTTTCAGGAACATAAATCAATGAAAACACAGAGTAAAAAAATTAGAGGAAGGTAAATCAGAGCTGAGAAATACCTAATTTTTCAGTAATGCACTGACGGAAGTGACAGAAGCCCTTAAAACTCCATCATTAATGAAGCTTTTCTCCTACATCCAGGCTCTTTGTTTCTCTGTGTCTGGAACAGGTGGTTTTCAAATGCAGCAAAATTTGTCTCCCCCTTTCCTCTGTATCCTAATTTCCTCGCCCAGCAGGGTTCTGACTCCATGAGGAAAATGAAATTCCTTGTGCTGCTTACCCAGCAAGCAGCTACAGAGGCTGTGTGAGGATACACAGACTTAGCCAGTCAGTGCTTTCTCTTTCAGGGTCCAGTCTTAGTAATTTATTTCTTTTTACGTGTAATTTTGGTGTTATTGCCTAAAAACCTGTTTTGGAGTTGAAATTCACACTGAATAAAAGAAATATTTGCATCATCATTATTAAAGACAATTACTGCTGCTTATGCAAAGTTGCTGTTTGTTTTCTGGTAGAAAATTTCTCCATGGTGTTGTCATAAAATAAGTCATGATCCCACATGTGTTTCAGTTCCCACAGGCACCAGTGACAACGGGCAAAGCTCTGCTGGTTGGGTGCTCCTATCCCTGGAGCCACTCTGGAAAAGAGAATTTGCAGAGAACCAAGGAACCAGACCCAGGACCTGGGGAGAGCCAGGAATAATGCTTCTTTTGTAAGGTTAGTTTTATCATGGGGCAGGGAAGGCCAGCCCTGGTGTGGAAAGAATGTCTGAGTCCATCGGGAGGGAATATGGACATTTTAGTGAGCACAGTACTCATTTATTTTAATTCTCTCTAGGTGTATTGATGGGAGTCTTGCTGAGGGTGAACTGAACTATGTTACATCAATCTGTATCACAGAGAAGAAGAAATAATTATGTGCTTTAAAGAAGCCTGCATATAGAACCAATATCTACGTATGTATATAATGTACACATGATGCCTTTTCATTCACTTGGGAAGATTAGTCCCTTTTTACTGAAGGAAATTGAGGGTTAGGCATGATCTGTCATGAGCTGCTGTAGGTGAATAGGATTGTGGTCCTCCTGTGGAGGAGCAGTGAAAGACTTGACAGCTCATTATTACAGATTTGTGCTGAGTACTGGCCAGGGTGGGTAGGGCTTGATTGGATCTTGAAGCAGAAACGCTATGGGTGAGCTGGCATGATGTGTCAGGCAGAGCCACAGTGCTGGGGCACTGACAGTGAATTATTCTGGCTCCTTTGGGCCTTTCTCTCCTGTTCTAAACTCGTTAATGGCTGCCGGTGAAAGGCTGGGGGGCGGCTGTGCTGTGACTCACCATGAGTAACGTTTTGACCAGTGACCTGAGGGAGGTGAGGAAGCAAATGTCGTGAATGGCAACAAACTGGAGGGCTGGAGGGCTTTTGCATCCTTGAAGGTTCTCAGGAGCTGAGTGGATAAAGCCCTGAGCAGCCTCATCTGGCCTCAGAGGTGGCCTTGCCTCGAGCAGGAGCTTGGACCCCAGGTCCCTCCCAGCTTCAATCCCGTGAGCCTGTGTCTCCAGGTGCAGAGCTCCTGCCTTTTTCAAAAGCCATTACAAATTTCAGCTGTTTTCCCAGGGGTTATTGCTCTTGTAAGAAGAGTGGCAGAGTGGCCTTTGGTGCTGAAATCAGGAGTGAGTTGTAAAGAAGGAGCACTGCAGGCTTTGTTTGTCTGACATAGAATGCCAAGGCACGGCATTCAGAAAGGGATGGTCCCCAGGAGACAGGCTGAACCCAAAATATGCCTGGGTCTTTGACAGGCACCTTTCACATTCGCATCTGAAGCTGCCATGACTAAAATGGCATTTTTTATTTTGGCCAGATTTATGTTCCCACAGTCAGAAGCTTTTCTTAGAGAAGTTTCTGCCTCCTGCCCTCTGGGGTCTGTAGCTGCATTTCTGATGCATAGTGTGTCCTCAAACCCCATCGTGGTGCAAGAATGTGAAGAGCTTTAGGGAAAATCATTGCAGCCTTGCTCTCGAGGGTTTCAAAGACAGGGTTTGAGAAGCAGCAGGACCAAGACAGCGGGAGGAATGAGAACCAGATTCAGCACTCCAACATTTGATAGAGAAAAATACATTTGTGGTTCAGGGAAGGGAACAGAGCTGGGGAAGGGGCGGGAGCCCCAGGAGCAGCTGAGGGAGCTGGGAAAGGGGCTCAGCCTGGAGAAAAGGAGGCTCAGGGGGGACCTTGTGGCTCTGCACAACTCCCGGACAGGAGGGGGCAGCCAGGGGGGGTCAGGCTCTGCTCGCAGGGAACAGGGACAGGACAAGGGGAAACGGCCTCAAGCTGTGCCAGGGGAGGCTCCGGGTGGACAGGAGGAGGAATTTCTGCATGGAAAGGGTGCTCAGGCCTTGGCAGGGGCTGCCCAGGGAGGTTTGGAGTCCCCATTGCTGGAGGTGTCCAAGGAAGGCCTGGAGGTGGCACTCAGTGCTCTGGGCTGGGGACAAGGTGGGCATCTGGCACGGCTTGGAATTGGTGATCCTGGAGGGCTTTTCCCAGTGATTCTGGGATTCTGTGATTTAACCTAAGACTTGGAAATCCATAGAGTATGAACCTTGCAACTTTCTTGTAATTCTGTTCTTTAGTTTGATAACTGCTCTGGCTTTTTCTAAGGAGTTTTTCTAATGAAGATCCAGCCTCTGGCTGCTTTAACTTCTCTTCTAGTCTCTTGTTCTATTAGGCATTCTTGTTTTTATTAGATGTTTTCTAAATGTGCAGGTGGTGTCTAGTGGTAGCAGTGGGTTAGAACAGCAGCAAGATCTTAATTGTTGGTTTAGTTCTAAAATACTCAGTTTATAGACATTCTTCAAGGACAGAGAAGAGCTGCACTGCCTTGGATTTGAGCAACAAACATAATCCACTCTGACATCAGAACTCCAACTGATGTAAGTCTCTGACATTTATCAGGTGTTTACATTATTGCTCTCAAATGGGTTCTTTCCAAGACAAAGGAGTTGCAACCTGGACAAGGCCAGAGCTCCCCTAACCTGTCTCAAATGGCAGCTGATTGTAGGGTCTGCAGAGGGATACCGGGAAAATCTCTGATGCACGGATCTGGGAAATATCTGCCTGGGAGCTGCTGACTTCTGCTCTGAAAAGGGAGTGAATTATTAGACTGAAGCATAGAGAGCTTGTGAAACATGGAATCACAGAGTCATTAAAGCTGTAAAAGATCTCCATGATCATAAAGTCCAACCAGCACCATCACCCTATTCACCACTAACCCCAGGTGCCACATCCACGTGTTTTTTTGAACACTTCCGGGGATGATGACACCACCACTGCCTTGGGCACCCTGTGACAATGATTTACAACCCTTTCCGGGAAGAAATTCGTCCTAATGTCCAACTTCAACTTCCCCTGGCACAGCTGAGGCCATTTCCTTTTATTAAACAGGACTGGCCTGAGACTGAGTCTCGGGGTCACCACTGCTGACCAGCTGGGAAATACAGAGCACAGAAAACCTCTCAAGGCTTGCGTATGTGTTCAGGTTTGTCTTGAGACACCATAAATGCTTTGAGTCCACTTACATGAATTTTAAAAATATTTTTTCCTGTTCTTGGTGAATTTGCACTGAATGGACTCCATTGAGAAATGTGTTCTTCCTTAGCTGTTGAATTGCTTTTGGTGGATACAAACAAGTTGTCCCCTATGACTGTGTAGATTTTTATGTCACCTGGAGGATTTGCTCTCCATGAGCTCTTCTATGCTGCCTTTTGCTGTGCTGTTAATGTGTCTGCACTGCCCTCGGGATGAGGGAACAGAGCACACGTTCCATAGAAACACTGAATCCCAGAGGGGTTTGGGTGGAAAGGGACCTTAAACTCATCTCATTCCAATCCCCCTGCCCTGGGCAGGAACACCTTCCACTATCCCAGGTAGCTTCAACCTGGCCTTGGCTTAATGGAGTTTTGTAGAAATTGAGTTCCTCGTTTATATGGAAATTTCAGTTGCATCTTAAAGAGCTGTGAAGTGCATCAACATTGTGTGTTCATGCATGGATGGAATAGGCCAAGAGAACTTTCGGAAAATGCTCTCTTTATTTATTTTATATTCAACTGTAATGAGCAACTACCTGATTTTTCTCATGTTCAGTACTTTATCTGTCTCATGTAGAGGATGGTGGCTGCTTTTAAAATGTTACAAATTCACAAGCAATTAGGGCAAAGACATATCAAAGAAAACAATGTTTTCCTGGGGTAAAAATGAGTTACAATGCAACCCAAAAACCACCAGAGAGTGTAAAGTGTTGAGAGCATGGTTTTTGAATGCTTTTCTCCAAACTATTATAAAATCTGATTTATTTCAACTGCTGAGTGTGGCAGGACTGTCTGCAAGTGGCAGAACTGCAAGCAAAACAAGCTTCTAAAAATGCTGATTTTAGTTGCACGCAGTAATTAGGAGAACATTGAACTCTTGGGCAGAAAACAAAGCCTGGCACATCCATCATTTCACACCTCTTTGGTGAGGTGCTAATGAGATTTGAACACTACACAGATCTGGATGTGGCCTCTGCACTCAGTCAGACAAACACTTCAGGAGTGTTTATACAGTGGCTACTTTGACTGTGTGCAATATCAGTTACTCCTTTAATAATGCAGCTTTATGTTTATTGTGCTGGAGAGCAGACCTGCTTCTGCATGCAGAATCTTCCTTCTTGCTGCCTTTCCTGTCAGCAAGCCAACTTACCTGGTGCTGCTACACCACCAACCACCTGCTGTGGGCTGTGGAGCTGTTTCCTTAATTGCAACAAAATCATTCACGCCAAATAATGCCACATTACAACAGCATAATTTAATTTGCAGCTCTTCATTATATTTCCATTACCCTTCAGCTCTGGCACCCTCCCATGAGTAGCAGGTGAGACAGTTTCCTGGAGGGATAAAATTGCACCCCACGCAGCCCCGTGCCAGAGTCTTTCCTGTGGCAGAATTCTGGCATAATTACATTCCTTGGGTTTCACTTGTGTCATGCTGAAAAATAATAATAGTGAGAGTTTTCTTCTTAGACTTTCAAATCTATATTACAGTCTCTTGGTATTCTAACTTAATCACGTTCTATTATCAAAAATAAGGGGTTTTAAGATGCATTACACATGTTGTTTATGTTTGAACATTGGAGCTTTTATCTTAAAACCTGTACAGAATTGTGCACTACATTAATAGATGCCAAGGCTAGAGGAAATTCAGGCTGCCTCACAATTATTCCCTAATGAACACAGTAATGAAACTTGTGAGCATTTGGCTTTTTGTAGTACTTTGAATTTAATGTATATGGTTTAAGGCATTTACACCATTAAGACTTAAGGTATTAGCAAGCAGAATACAGTTTATTAACCATTCTACTGTTTGTCTGGAAGTATTTATAGTAAACTTTTTGCAATTAATCAAAAGCAGACATTGTAAAAACGAAAATCTGATTTATTGCCAAGCTCATAAATGTCAAGTGTACTGTTATGCAGGCTTTGTATTACTTCAGTTGCAACTTTAAAGAACATTTTAAGTGATTGGAAAAAGGAAGTTTATTAAAGGCTCAGCAGGTCTTCTCTGCACTTTGCTGTTATTAATGTAAATCATTGCGTCGTGTGATAGAGGAACAACATGGCAGGAGAAGTTTTTAATCAGGTTTTCTCTGTGACTACCAATACCTCCAGGAAGAACTTAAAATACAGACCACTGTGTTTCCTCTGGCAAACAAATGCAAGGAGATCTCAGAAGAGAGGAAAGGAGAGTGCAAACCAGCCAGGGTGGCTTTAATTGCTTTGGGTCACAGCTTAGCAGACTGCGATGTTTGTAAGAAAATTCAACACTCTCAACTCTTTGCCAGTGACCATAGTTGGCTTTATTTCAGTCTAAGATACTGTGCTTGAGGCAAAGCTGATTTGTCTGCCTTTCTTGGACAATGCTATTACATCCCGTTAGCTGCTAACCTAGGGAAAAGTCTGCTGGGAAAGTGAAATCATTTTGGTGCATGATCTGAACTTGGATTATGGTTGGTAGGTGTTGGTTGGTTACTGCTGGCATGGTGGGTACACACCTGGGGGGGACTCAAATACAGACGGGAAGCTCCTGGCTCTGCCTCAGCTTCTGCCTGCTTCATTTTAATGTTTGAGAAATGTGGGTGAGGGCTGGCATCTGCTTTGCAAACTGCTTTGACACTGGTGGGTTAAAAATGTCACCACCGAATAAAAGGACATTGGTTTGTTGTTAGTATGAGCTTAATGACGCGATACAGAAAACAGCAGAAAGAAGGGAACAAGTTTTCCTTCATTTTTGTGGTTGTGACTTTTAAACAGGGATGTTCAGGATAGGGAAGTACTGCAATAGCTTCTCTCTGGATGTTTTGAAATCATCTCTGAAACTCTCTAAACTCCAGTTGTCTGAGACTTGTGTGTAAAGGATCCTCTTTTAGAGTCAAGTATGGGTTGATGAGCCCTTGAGGCTGGTTTTAGTCCAGCTGTTGCATGAAATAGAAAGTAAAGTAAGAAGGTAAGCTAAGACAGATAGTTAAGGAAGAAAGAAAAAATATTTAGAATAAAGACAAAGCAATAATATCGTAGAATGATTGGTGTTGGAAGGGGCCTTACAAACCATCCAGTCCCCCTCCCTGCCATGGGCAGGGACACCTTCCACTATCCCAGGCTGCTCCAAGCCCCATCCAACCTGGCCTTGGACACTGCCAGGGATCCAGGGGCAGCCACAGCTTCTCTGGGCACCCTGTGCCAGGGCCTCCCCACTCTCACAGGGAAGAACTTCTCCCTAATATCCCATCTAATCCTACTCTTTTTCATATGTTTGATGCCTACATTACTGTGTGTTAACATGATTTTAAGTGCCTTTCTGCTTTGGAAAGCTCCTGATGGTTTGCATTGGAGCATTAAACAGAGTAATTTTCATTAACTGAGAAGCTTTGTCACTGAGAGGTGCTGGCTAACCCTGAGAAGTGTTTTCTCCTGGGCAGTGCAGGGAAATCAAATTAAACCCAGAGTGAGCAGGACACATGTAAAAAATACACAATTCAGAGCACTCTTACCACTGATTAACCCATTAGGAAAAGCTTCTAACAGGTCAGGGAAGCGAAATGGGTATTTTACAGAGATTTTGCCTGTTGCAGAAAAAATTCCGGCAAATGATATGTGCAGTAACTTCTGACACTGCCATGAGGAGTGTGCAAGTGATGTCTGACTTCTGCACACCAGGGAACTCCTCCTACTCACAGCAGCTCCAGGGCCTCATCAAATGTGTGTCTGACAGAGCAAGCCTTGCCTAAAGCAAGAGGCTTTCACCCCTTTCTCAAGCACACACAGAGCACAGCTTACAAAGCAGCACTGCCTGAGACTTAAATCAAGCCAGTCCCGTGGAACAGATCCATTCCTGGGACACCACTTGGTTGTTTTTGTAATTGGTGAATGCCCTTCGCAGCATTTAACTTGCCTTGGAGTGATTCTTAATCAGCAGGCAGAGATTTGATTGTGGCTTTCGACAGTGCCAGCCCACATCCAACTCACTGACCTGTACAGCCACGGCTTTAATCTCCAAATGGAAAGATATGAGCAGGTTTGGTTTTGGCCTGAAAAAAAGAATGTCTTCAAAATTCTGCTTTTTAAAGGTGATATTTGGAAGATTTAATTGCTACTCTGAAATGGAATCAGAGAATTGTTGAGGTTGGAAGGGACCTTAAATATCACCTAGTTCCAAACCCCCCTGCCAAGGCCATAGCTCCAGTCCTTCCCTCTCTGATTTCTGCTCCTACAGGGAAATACACCCCAGGAGAATTGTCCTTGGTACTTCTCTTGTGGTGAGAGGGTTTGAAATGGCTGACTGGACCCAAGTTGTGACAGAATGGGACCATTTGGGCTTTCAGTCCCTCAGAAAGTCTGCAAGATTTCAGCATCTGCTTTCATGAAAATTGACTTCAGCTTCTGCGTGGGGTTGGACAGGTGATGTCACACCTAACCCAAGCTGGCTGCCAGTTCTCTCCTGCCTCTTCCCTGTAGGGCTGCTCAGCACAGCCAAATTACCCACAAAACAAGGAGACAACTGGGATACAGAACTGGAGAAAATGGCTGTGGTTGTCTGAGGTGCTCTGCAATATTTGTCATCTGTGGATAAGCAGCAATCAGCAAAACTCACAATAAGCAGTAAGTGCTCTAAATGTCATAATGAGCTCAGGCACTGAAATCTGAATGCCATTTGTGTTGCCCTTTGATAATAATTTGTGATTGCCACTCGAGGAGGCAATCATGTATCCAGCACAGCTAAAAATTAGATGCATAACCCTGACTTTCCATTACAGCCTGAGCTGCTGTGAAGTGCACTAAAAGTACCTTTGACTGCATTCGTATTTACATGTCTCACACCCATGTCATGTACTGCAAGAGAAGGGAACTTAAATAACAATTTATTTGGGGAAAAGGAGTGTAGATTACAGGTATTCTTTGCAGAACATTACACATAATGTTCTAGCTCTGAAAATATATGCTAGGATGCTAACAACATCTGGTCCCTTTCCTGCCCCCTCTCATATGTTGAGAAGATCCTGCTAATCCAGCTCTGTTATGTTAAATACCTTTTTGGGAGTTGTTTTGTTCTTTTTTTTTCCTTCTTCCTTTTTTACTTATTTATTGCTGACTGTTGAAGTGTTTTGGCTTCATTTTCAGACTGTAACACCTTTTGTTTATCTTCTGTCTCTAGACAGAAAAAATTTTTAATATTTTCTTGTCTTCAAAATTTCATGAAAGGATGCCAAGCTGTGAGACTCCTTTTCGTTGCTTTTTCTCCTAGTGTTTAAATGCCAGTTTAATCACAAATGTATTGTAAAACCATGTTTAATGTATTGTAAACCCCTTTTTGATAGTGATGGGCAGAGAGGAATGTCTCCAGGCAGTGTTGTATCTCCTGTCTTGCTGCTCCTCTCCTCCCAGCAGCTCTTTTTATCATCAGGTTGAGGAGTTTGACCTCAGTTAAAATTCTTTTGGGTTTTGGACTTCCTGATATTAGTTGGCCAAGAAGAACCCTTCCCAAGGCCTTGGAGAACAACTGGCCAGATGATTGTCAGCCTTGCATTGTTTGGGCATCTTCAGTACCACATTTAGTGGTGCAGCTGTACTTCAGTACCTGTTTTGATGTATTTGGTGCCGTGTAAGGCCATGCTCAATGTTACAGAATGAGGAGGCTGCAAACAAGAAGGGGCTGCCCAAGCAACAGCAGAAAGCTGTTGGCAAGGCTAAAGGAGATCCAGAGGGAACAACCTGCAGTGAATGTGAGATTGTGCCACTGATCTGGTGCCTCTCTGAGAGGTCAGCGTGGGCATCTGTCCCCCGTGTCAGTCCCTGGCAGGGCAGAGGCTGGACAGGGCCTTTGGTGCCCTGGTTCGTCTGAAGGATACAAGGAAATATCAGCAGATGGGTAAATCTCACTTGATGCTGAAATGCTCCCAGGGAGTGACAGAGGTGATTCTGAATTCCTGAGTTTGATGGAGTTCATCTCCAGGAAGGAGGGCAGACAGCTGAGCATTTCCTCTGTTCATACCAGTACAGATCTGTGCCCCACGCCCTGACGTGTGTCAGAAAAATGTCCCAATAAGATTTGGAGAGCCTGAACACAACATGAGCTGGACTCCAGAGGAGTGACACCTCTACTGATTGTATTTGAGCGAGAAGGCTTGGTAGCTCACTCAAACAATCTCAAAAAGTCCACTCCTGTCTTCGAAGTAACACCTTTGCTCACCATATTTGCCAGTTGCTAATTTTTAGCAGGACTGGGTTTAGATATTTTAATCACAGATTTTTGCCTAAAAAGCAGTGACTGTTTTCTTTCAGCAAAAAGAAATTCTGAATGAAAATAAGACACTAATCTTTGAGACTGAAATTTCTTCCCAGTTCCTGCGTGGAGCAAACCTCACTTCACACTTTCTGGATTTTGCAAACAGCCTTAGAAAAACACCTGTGTTCAGCAAGGGTGTATAAAGCGTGCATCAAATTTTTTAATTATAAGTCATGTACATCTGAACATTTACTATGGTTGCTCTTATAAATATGTCGTATATATTTTCTGAAAATTGAAACATGGCTCAACAAGCCAGGTAAATGGAGAAAATACAGCTTGGGTACTAAATATGATCATTTGCTAATGAACTCTGTGGGCTTTTCAACCAGCAAACCTCCAGAGAGACTGAATAAAGTGATCCCATCTGGTACTGGAAGAGAAGAATGCTGCAGTCAGGAACTCCTGAAAGAGAGCTTGGAACTGTGTTTGTCTAGAGGCTTGGAAGAGATGAGATTCACGGGAAGATACACCAAGTATCTTTTATTACACCAGGTGATGCATTGTAGCTGGAAAAAGCAGATGAGGTTTGGATCATGATGTATTCTCAAAGGGTAAAACATGGGCCAACCTCAAAAAGAAAGAGAAAAAATTGATAGAAAAAGGTTAACTAACTTTTGGAATAGAATGAAACTGTTACCAGGGGAAGAGGTGATGAGTTGTCTCTCTGAGTAAAGTGGAGTACAGAGGTATCCTTAGGGGCTAAAGAGAGAAGTTTGTACTATTACAAACCTTAGTCAACGTTAATCAGATTTTCAAATAATGTGTTTCTTTATGGAAAAAATAATTAAGAAAACCCCAACCTTTGAAAGAGTTTCTAGGAATGAGGAATCAAAGTATGAGAGAAATAGCCCCTGGCCCACTTAGCACATCCCTGGGATTGGAAATACTGAAGGAGTCAGAGCAGAAACTCAAATATTTGTCTTTCATATGCCATACAAATGTACCTTTTATGTACTTTAAAGGGGTTATTAACTTCATCTATTCTTTTAAAGAAAATGTGCTGTGAAGACTCAGGATTACAGGGAGCATCCATCCCAGAAGGAAATATCAATGAGGGAAGAAAATATTTTTTTTTATAATAACAGCAACCATTTGCTTTTTTTCCTCAATACTACCATGGTACATAATAATACTGGGTCTTTCCCAGCACAGTGCACCTGACAAAGGAGAGGGGAAGCACAGCAGAGACACCTTCCACTATCCCAGGTTGCTCCAAGCCCCGTCCAGCCTGGCCTTGGACACTTCCAGGGATCCAGGGGCAGCCACAGCTTCTCTGGGCACCCTGGGCCAGGGCCTGCCCACCCTCCCAGGGAACAATTCCTTCCCAATATCCCATCCATCCCTGCCCTCTGGCACTGGGAAGCCATTCCCTGTGTCCTGTCCCTCCATCCCTTGTCCCAAGTCCCTCTCCAGCTCTCCTGGAGCCCCTTTAGGCCCTGGAAGGGGCTCTGAGGTCTCCCTGGAGCTTTCTCTTCTCCAGGTGAGCACCCCCAGCCTGGCTCCAGAGCAGAGGGGCTCCAGCCCTGGGAGAAGCTCCTTGGCTCTGTTGTGGTCCAGCCCCACCAGTGCCTGTTTCCACCTTGCTGCCAGCTTTGACAAATCACTTCAATTTGGAATTGATTATTCAGGGCTTGGGGTTGGATTGATCACTGACTGTGGGGCTGCTGCACAGCTGCTCTGATCAGCCCCAAGAAATACAACTTGCTAGAGTTCATAGTTTGGAGGTTTTTACCCCAAAAGGATTAATTATTTCACCACAGCAGGTAATATATGGCTGGTAAGTAAAAACTATGATGTACAGTGCACTGTCCAATACTCTCAGTGGTCTCAAGCTGCACCAGGAGAGGGTCAGTTTGGATATTAGGCAAAATTTCTTCACTAAAAGAGTGAAAAAAACCCCTAACTAAAAAAATTAAAAAACACCAAACCAATAATCTCTCTTAATTTTTTTTATAATCATCCTGTCATCAGCATTTAGTTTTTCACTGTGGAATCCTTTCCTCCTTCCCTTTTAGAATTTAAATTGATTTGTCTCTACATAGCGTAGCCCTTTTTTGCCTTCTTTTTTTTCCTGTTAAAATAAATACAGCAGTCCTAGGAATTCTCTTTTATTTGGTTTGATGTAATTGTGCTGGAGGCTGGAGTTATGAATTATCAAATACTTAGTCTGAATCAACAGGAGAATAAGACTGAGATATATTAGGAAGAGTTAAGTGTGTTTGCACTGTTGGTCTCAAATCCAGGCCTCTGTCTGGGACACCCTGAGCACCGGTGCTCTAAAATATCTGGATGTCACAGAGATCCTTAATGTTTTGCTTTCTTTTCTGGTTTTCTTCTTCTTTGCAGTTGGGATTTGAATCTACACTGAACACTGAAATGGTGTAATTAAAATAAAATATTAAAATGTCACTGTGTCTTCTGTTTATGGAAACTTTTTCATTTGTAGCTGTCCTTCTAAAATGGTGACTGGTGCTTTGGTAATGAGTTTTAAGATATAGAGCTTATTTTAGTGTGTCCTCATCATCCTAGAAATCCATGTTAATCATTGCAATCTTGACATTTTTGTGTAAGGTCTGTATCCCATAAACTATTAATGAAACATCTAAGGACTGGAATATATAAACTAGAGATTTAACTGGACTTTAAGATCTTTTGATTAAAAATACATGTCAGGATGAAATATTAATAGATCTGTGTATGTCCTGGTGATCAGATGGGCTGAGTGTCCAGAAAAGCTCTTGGATTATGTTTGTGTGGTAGATGCTCATCACATCTGAAAATTAAAGCCCAGCATCAGCAAAATACACAAGAACAATAACAGTGAAGTGTTAATGCAGGAGAATGGGTCAGTTTGCAGTATTATGGGATGTATTTCCATGAAATAATAAGCTAAACTTATTCCCTGGCTGTTCTTTCCAGGTTATCCCTCAAATGTTCTCCTTAATTTATTTTGTAATTTAATTGTTGTTCTGGTGGGGAAGGAACACCTGACAGTGCTATTGAATGGACTGACCTGGGTGGTTCCTCATGCTGAGAACCTCTGGCTCAGTTTCAGTTTTATTTCTGTTTTTCCACAGCCCAGATTCAGGTAGGAAGATCAAAAATAGTGGAAAGCAAAACCCCTGTGCTGGAAGACTCACAGGTGAAACAGAAAAACCTCTGAGTCTCCTGTAGTTATTTGAGAATAATTAAGCTTGACAGAGGAGGAGAAGGGGATGAAGGGAGAAAGGTGAAGTAATAGATGCAGGAGATCCAAATATTTTGGTCCATTTTATAAATATCTGTGTGTATAACATGCATTTTTTGTCAGTTTTCCTCCTCTACGTGTTTGTACCTATACCCAATGTAGAAGGAGTTATATTTCAAACTGGGAAGGTGTGAAAATCTCTCGGACCTGAGAAAAGGGCTGGAGCTGTGCCAGGGCAGGGTCAGGCTGGAGAGCAGGGAAAGGCTCTTCCCCTAGAGGGTGCTGGGCACTGCCCAGGCTCCCCAGGGAATGGGCACGGCCCCGAGGCTGCCAGAGCTCCAGGAGCGCTTGGACAGCGCTGCCAGGGATGCACAGGGTGGGATTGTTGGGGTGTCCTGGGCAGGGCCAGGGGTTGGACTGGATGATCCCTGTGGGTCCCTCCCAGCTCAGGATATTCCATGATTCTCTAATTCTATGGCAGCTCATAACACACGAAGTACCCAACTCCCCCTTTTTCTCCTCCAGGTCATTTCCTTGGTATGAGGCAATTCCACTGTCTGCAGGGACTGTGGACCCTCCTTCACTCATTGTTTCAGTCCTTGTTGTCAGTTCTTAAACGTCCAGTTTACCACCTTTTAATTCCTTTTAAGTTCTCTTCATTGACTCTCATGTTCTTCTTACTATAAGTAAGAACAAATTTCATTCAAGAAAGAAATATTCCTTTTTACCCTCAACTCAGCAAGTTAGCAGAGCTTCCAAAAGATCATAGGAACAGACAACCTTCCTTATATATTAAATAACCAGTGTAATCTGGCTTTGGGTACGAGAGCAGTACTTGTTTTATTGGGGAGGTGGTGGTGGTCTGTCTTTAAAATTTTTTTTTGTGGTAATTTAATCTTTCTTACAGAAAATCTTTCTTCAGAAGCAGCTGAAGCCATGAAATGTTTAAAGTGTAAATAATTCCATGGTCTGAGGACTGGACAGTATGGCAGTGTGGAACTAACAGCCCAGAAAATGCTGACCACCTTCTCTCTTTCCCTTTGGTCTGTGCAGAAAACAAAGATAGAATTGTCCTTTTTTGTTGGAAGTGGAGGCAAAATCCTTTGCTTTTTCTCCTGAGTATCACATTGGCTGTGCTATATATATTTACAATACATATTGCAGTTATCCTTTAAAAAAAAAGACAAACCCCCCCTATTTAATTTCTGTTTGTTCTTGAGCACAGGAGGTTTGTTTATAACAGGACTGGCTTCGTGATCTCATTCTCCATAGGCATTAAGCAGAAATAAGTCCAGATAATGAGTAGCCATAAAATAATGCATAAATGTATGAAAACTGTGTCTGGTTGTCCTTAATCCAATCCAAATTTGCCTGCAGTGCTTTGCATTTGCAGTCAGAGCTTTGCTGACATAGTCTGGGTAAGCAGCTATCTGTGGCCATCATTTATCTGTTCAGCACAACCAGAACACTCCTGGAGAAGCAATGAGGTGAAACTTCAGCTCAAAAGGCAGGCTCAGATTAGAGAACCTATACAGAAATGCAAAAATAGCCCCGGTAAGGAAGAGTGAAAGGATTGAACCCAGACAATGGCCTCGTAAGAGGATTTCCAAAATTGAGATAAGGACTCTGCTGAAGCAGTGGCAGGAGGGGACATTGTTTACAATCACATCCAGACTGGGTGCATGTTTTTGTCTACAGCCAGACGGGCACCATGAGTTTCATAAGGGCAGACTGCAGGGCTAAGTAATGGAGACACTTTTTTAGGAATGCCATTGTGGCTGCCCCTGGATCCCTGGAAGGGTCCACGGTCAGGTTGGATGGGGCTTGGAGCAACCTGGGATAGTGGAAGGGGTCCCTGGCCATGGCAGGAGATGGAACTGGATGGGCTTTAATGTCCCTCACAACCCAAACCATCCTGGGATTCTGTGATTCTGTGATAATCTGTGATTCTGAGAAAGCCAGAGCTTAGTCTCTGTCCTTTAGAAAACACAGAATTCAGAATTTGGTTACAGTGACATCCTACAGGACCTCTCTCCCACTGAAAATTTGTTTTTTCTTCTGTATTTGTGTTTGTAAATTTTTAAAATATCTCAAGTTAACTGAATGCAAGTGAATGACAAAAGCCTTCCTCCTTGGAAAGTTGGCTAAATAATTATATATAATGAATAGATTTTGTTTTTACTTTGGCTGAAAGCACTGCATTTACTTCTGTTCTGAGAACATTCAACCCTTCTGCTTGATGCTCTGCAAGGGTCAGACTGACAGGATGCTTGTTTTCATCTTTGGAGCTCTTTGCAAAACATTCCGAAAATGCACACAAATACAAACTTTCTTTTACTTCTGCCTATTTATTGAAGTGTCAGAACTTGAAAAGGCAAATGTAAATATTTACAGGCACTCTTCGAAGTCATAGCCTGGATTTCCATCTGAATCCCTGTTTCAGCAGGTCCCGCCCAGCAGCTCACATAGGCTGGAGAGCATCTTTCCATCCTGTGTTTGCCCTCGGCTCTAGTGTTGAGTGCAGGACTAAGGAAGCTCCTTTAAATGCAGGCATTCTTTCTTTTCTCCACTGTTTTAGCTCTCTGTGGTAGCTGTTTTTGTCCGGTGAGCCACACATGTTCTTTGAAATGCCTGATTTTCCAGTTGTTTTGCCAGTTTTAATGGCTCTGTTGTTGTTAAATGTGGCCCTGTTTTTCCAAATTCAGTCCAGAGACACAAATTTACCAGAGAACTTGGGGTTGCTGCAGGGCAGAGAACTTTTCTTCTTCTGAAAACAGAAAAAAGGAAGATCATTTTCCTTGGTAAAATGGATATTTTGTTCCTCTTCTTTCTTTCTCAGCTTTTTTTTCATTCCCAGCTTTATCCGTGTGTTCAGAACTCCCAGTGTCTGTGTGAGGGTGGTTATTTCTGTGCACAGGCAGGTACAGGTGCATGTTCTTGGTAAGCTGCTGTGGCAGCACCGTAATGTATCCTAGCATCACTCTTTTTTTAGGATACAACATTCCTGGCTTGAATTGTAGGCTAAGGAAAAGCAAGAAAAAAACACTCAGACATTTTGAATTATTGTGTGGGAAAATGAAGTGTTGCCAGAGTGCTGCCCAAAAAATCAGTGTGGGAATTAAAAATTGGTAATTAAAAATTACCTTTCCCTGGAGCTTGAGTGATGTTTAAATTCTTCTCCAGAGTTATGTGTGCTGCTGGTTCCTTTTGCTGGAGAAAGTGAGCAGAGATGGATTTTAGTGAGACACTTCTCTTGGTATGAGTTTGGCATTTTTGGTTCTGGTACTGGAAGAGGAGTCAAACATGTATGTACAATTATGTGTTCAAAAAGCTGATGCAAACCTAAATCTGTTGGGAAAAGGTTGTTGTGCCACAAGAGACACATTGGTTAGTAGGATTAAATGAAATGGGCACTTCCCAACTCACTGGAACCTAAGGGAGGGCTGGAAATGAAGCTTGGAGGGCGGTGCGAGGAGGAACAAGGAGGAGATTTGTACCTAGAAGTGCAGGGATATTTCTGAGAGGAGAGCTGAGGGAGCATGACTTGTGGCCTGTTGCAGCCTGGAGAACAGGTACTGACAACAGAAACAGAGCCTTGGATGAGAGCACCAGAACTGCAGGATGTGCTCTTGGTTTGGCCAATAAAATAGGGAAGGGGGTGTCGGCTTAACAAGAACCTGGCACAGAAAGTCTTCCTGTGTTTCCCTCAAGCCCAGCAGAGGAATGTGAATTCTCTGAGGATGGAGGAAGGAGGTCAGTGTCACTGGAGGCTGTTGGGGTTTGCTTGGGTGGCATGGCACCGTGGTCCCTGTCCTGTTTGTCCCTCAGGGATGATGTGGGGCTGAGCCTGCAGGTTGGTCACTGGCTGAATACCATGAGCACAAGTGGGCTGCCCACTGGAAACCAGTGACATAGGAAACTTGCTCAGCAAGGGGAGGTAGCAGTGAAATCCTTTAAATACAAAAGCACTGATACGCAGCCCAAACAGTGAGGAAAGGAAAACCAGTACTGAAAACGTTAAAGTTCATAGACTGAAAGTTCACACAGAGTTACTTCCAGTTTTTAAACAATATTTGTTCTCTTCCCTTTTCACACAGGGAAAAACAGTCTTTGAGAAGGCAAAAAGATAGGGGCTGTTCTGGGTAAGGATAAAGAGGAAAGGATGTTTCAGCATATAGGGAATCACTTAAAAATATCCTCTGGAACAGAACTGCTCCTCCTCGCCTGAGGGAGAGGACGATTTCCTTTGGAGCATTGCCTTGTTGTTGCAGATTCATTGATTCCTGTCTGATGGATACTGAGTTGGTTAGGTTTTGTTTGGTTTCCTTAATTTCTCCATAGCATAGTTTCTCAACTCAGATTTTCTTTAAACCTGGCAAATGTGGCCAGTATTTTCAAGTGATTCTGCAACTCAGAGTTCACTTTGCAAAACTTTAAGGAGAAAATTTTGTGCTTTGGGTTTTGTGCTTGTCAGAGCAGCTGTGCCCTCTGTGCTCCTCTTGGGGACTGAGAGCAGAGATTGAAACTCTTGCTAATATAATTCTCTGTAGATTATGACCATCTATCATTATTCCATCTAGCAAACACTCTTCTCTGATAAAAGGGAATGTAGTAACATTTGTATTTATGATCTTGTTCAAAGGAGTGATGTGAGGTTAATTGGAAGGTTAATTAGGAGAGGTTTAATCTAATGGCAACAAGTCTAATCTCCACTCTCAGATTCACGAGAGAGCTCTTTTCACTCAGCTTTTCCAATAAAGGCAACATTCCTTAGAGATAAACATCTCTGACGCAGCAGGCAACTCCACTTATTTCAAGGTGTTTCACAGGAATACTCACCTGGAAATAGAGCAAGGGGTTGTAGCTGCTCTGGCTGTGCTGTGCCAGCCACACAAATTCTTCTTCCACATCATCATGGAAAATCAAAAACTTGAAGCATGGCAGTCAAATGTGGCTTCCTGACAGGACAGCTGCAGGAAGTGGGGCTTATCTTGCCTTTTTGGCAGCCACAAAACAATTTCCAAGGTCAGCAACAATGTCGCTGTCAGGGACTCTACATTTAGTTAATCAATAAGCATGAGAAAGATGAATTGCTTTTAAGATTAACAGCCAATCAGTGCTGTAAGTGGAACAGTCAATGCCTGAAAGAATTGCATGCCCTTCTCCTTAGCTGAGCTTCACAGAGCCCAGCCCTGCCCTCAGCACCTGTGGCTGTTTCTGCAGTCAGGGATTAGGTAATGGAATGGTTCTTTTTAGGCCAGAGTCATAAATATCATTTAAATAGACAGTGAAAATAGAGAACCTCCTGTAGCAGAATAGCTGCTCCCTTCTGCAGGGCTGAGTCTTGAAGCAGTGTGATGGGGATGAGTCTAGGGAGCTCTTTCTTAAACTTGCTTCTGGCCCTGTCATTTCACCAAGGTAGAATTAACCTGGTGCTTTTCTCCCACTCATCAGGTTGGCTCCTGTCCCTGCCTTATCTCCCCATCTCAATATTTCCCTTCCCTGTTCTTTGTAAGCACAACAGTGGAGAGGGAAAGATGGGGAGAGAAAAGTAAGCTCCAGAAGCGGCCGAAAGGAGTGACAAGGTCATTTATGATCCTAATTCGGTCTTGGTTGATTTGTTTGTTGTGCAGAATTAAAAAGAAAAAAAACCCTCTCACACTTTAGGTTGTAAATCCCAGCAGTCCGAGTGCTGTGCTGCGGGAGGAATCATCTGAGTGCTGAGGAGGAGGAGGAGCAGGGAGATGACATTTTAGTTCAAGCATGCGACTCTGCTGCAGATGCCTAAAGCAGGCAGCAGGGTAAGAAGATAAAAAAGTGCTACTGAGGGCTCTTAAGTCTTCAACAGGATTCTCTAAGAGTCCACTTAAAGACAAATGGAGCACTCCAGGAAGTCAGCTGATGGAGGCAAGAAAAAGAGGCTGTTTTTGAAGTGTACCTTCTATCTTCCACAATAGAGTATTAATTATCTTTTAGACTTTTAGTTTCAGAAAAAAAAATTTCTAAAAGTATCTCACTGTGGACACATTGTTCTACAGACAAGAGCTTCGACTGCAATCTGGAAAATTTCCTTTATCTTTATATTAAGATTGTTTGAAAAATCCTTATCATGTTTTATGCTTCAGGATTCAACAATCACCCTTTCCACCCTTCTCTGTTTTTAAATATTTCCTTCCCGTCATCCCGATCTTCATTGTTGCCTTAACTTATATCAGCATTAAGGTTTTTCACACTTTCCTTTTTTGTGTTTGTACTTAGCAGCTGTATTTATAGCTTCAATTTCTATCTCCTCTTAAAATTCAACAAGATAGGATGTTTTAGAAGCTTGTTTCTCATAGAGGTCAGAAGGGAGGACGCTGTATCTGGTATTGGTGCCTGACAGCTTTGGGAGGTGTTAATCTGTATTGATGTTTGCTCTGCAGAAGTGGAGTGAGCCTGTGGCCTGTCAGGTGAAGTACCATGGGAAGTGTCAAGTGTGTGAGGAAAGTGCTCCAAGATGCCTCTCCTAATTACAGCACCAGGGCTGGCACTTGTCTCCTCTAATTAATCAGTAGCTCACTGGTGAGGGGGTGCCCTTCCTCCTCTTCCTCCAGGTGAGACTGGAACCCCTTCAAAATCCAAGTCAGGCAGGTCGTTTTGTGTTTCAGCCCAGGTGAGCTCCTGTCCGCCAGGGGCTGTAACCCCTCACACCTCCTGCCCTGCTCCCACTCAGCTGCCCACGGCAGGGCTGGCTGCAGTTTCTCCCTCTCCTCAGTCCTCTGCCTCTCCTGCAGCCCGTGCTGGTGTGTGGTTGGGATTATCCCACACCTTTCCACGCTGAGGGCAGAAGTACAGTTTGCTTTCTGCCAGGCGGTAAAACCAGAGCCTTCCTCTTTCTTCACACTCTGGCCTGGGGGACATCGGCAGCCTGCACCAGGTGCTGGAAGGTGAGTGCCACACTCCTGCTACGTCATAAGTGCCATCTGAATGCTGCGGCAGGAATAAAAGAGCGCTTCAGGGCAGAAGCAACACCTCCAGTTCTGGGTTCTGGAGTAGCAGCTGCCTTGTTTTGCAGCAGCTGAGTACAGTCCTGTGGCCTTTCTCAGACGTGTCTGAGGCCAGACAACTTGGAAAAACAGCCTGAAATCTCATCCGGAATGTTTAGGTAGGAGAGTGTGCTCCTTCCCAGCTCCTGAATCCTTAGCAGTATGTAACAAAATGTTAACCACAAGTAACATTGTGACAAGATATGCAGGTAAAGCAAGCAAGATAGCAAAGAAAGTAAGATAACAAAGCCAGTGAGATAACAAGTGCCATCAAGAGCAAGATAGCAAGTTTTAATGGAACTTGCAAACTGCAAAATGAGCTAAAAACAAGTTAGACTGAAAAACAAGAAGCACCAGGCATGCGCTGAAGATAGAGGTAAAAAGTTCAAACGTGAGGAAGAGTACTGAAGCCTTCATCAAAAGACCACCAGGAGACTGACGACCACCACAGAAGGAACTGACGCATGCGCGAAAGCAACAAACTGTTATAAAACCGTGACACAGCTTTATGCAAATAGGAGTATGCAAATGATATGCTGTAATCGTGACATTGCGCGGAAGGACTTTTAAAATGTAACTGAAGGCTAAAGAAGATCGAGTGAGTTTTTGGTGGAGAGATCCCCCTCGCTCCCAGCACTGAATAAACAAATACCTGCTCTGTAGCTGTCTGACTACAGAGTTTTATTTTCTTGCCTAGTTTTGGGCTTCACTCCCAGTAAGACTGTGCTGGTCTTAGCATGCCCTTTGTTTCCCCTTCCCCTGGAGATCAGATCCTAGCCAGCCTGGTAGTCTAGCACCAGCACTGCCAGCAGTGTCAGACCCAGGGATGGTCCAGCCCTTTCATTCATGAAAAATCTCCTGTTCTGGCAAGGGTTGGTCACCTATTTACTTGCTGCATCCCCACTCCTGGTTAGAGGAGTTGTCTCCACAGTATGTTAAGGAATGGTATTTTGATCATAGCCTAAGACACCTTTTCTGGATTAAGGAGAAATTTCCCCCCCACACCTTTCTTTTCCAACTGCACAGACATCTAGACAAAAAGATAGCTGCTTGGTCAGCCCCAGGTTAACTGCGGGTGGTGATCCACACAGGAATCCCTGGCCCTTTAGCTGGAACTGTTTTCGTCCTTGTCTGGTGCCTCCTTCCCCTTATTTTTGCAGGCCCAGATGTTTCTCAGAGATCAGGGCCTTCCCCCTTTTCAGCTTGACCTGTCACATCCATTCCTAGGGCAGGGACAGCAGACTCAGAGGGAATATTCAGCCCACTCCATCTAGCTGTTCATGCTGGGCCAAAATGCTTGAGGGGGGAGTTCACTGCTGTGTCAGCTGCAGGCACTGGGGTGACCATGGCCCTGGTGAGGTGCAAATGTCAATGTGAATTCCCACCTGGGATTTCTCCTTGGGCTGAGGCACAAAACCCATCCACCTCCAGCATTAAAAATAAAAGGTCTGAGTGTGAGGGGAATAGTTTCCAGCAGTGAGGTGGCCACAGCAAAGAGCATTTGGGAATGTCCAGGCACTGCCAATACCAGTGAAAGGGTGCAGCAAGGCTTGGAATGTGCTGATGTGCAGCTTGGAGCATCACCGCTCCGACACAAAATGATGGGGAGCAGAGCACAACCTCGGGGGGAAGCAGAGCTCTGGAGAGTGGCAGAGTGCATGGGGCAGCCAGAGCAGGTGGAAGCCCTGTCCCACAGGTTGGAGGTGTAAACAAGCTGTTTGTTATCACTTTGTGGTGAGGCACAGCACTCCACATTTTTGCTTTTAATTTAGCTCCAATTCTTGAAGTCTTAGAGCGGTACTTTGAGATTGTTTTTGTTTTGAAGGTGAGAGTTTTGAGAAGCACTTGATTCTGAATATCCACGTCTCTCTGTGCCCTCTCGGACATCACGGCATATGAGGTTCCTGACTGCCTTTTTTTCCTGTACGTTTGACTTCAGACATGAGTTTCGTAGACGAGTAATGGTGAAAAATGACCCCACACGCAGAAATCTTTGTGGTAACTCCAATAACAGTGAAAGAACAAATTTCAAGGATCAACAGCCTCTCCAAATGCTCCTTTTGTAACAGACATAACAGCAAAGTAATCATCATTAGAACAGTAATTTTGTTCCAGCAACCCTTAAACTCCTGCTGTGCCACTGTATTGTCAGTCTCTGTGCTGGGCTGATGGAAGGAGAGGGTGATTCTATTAACTAAGTTTCAGAATAATTGAAGGTCTTTTAAGATACAAACTTTGCTTTGATATAGGAATTTCAGAGGTGAATGGAAGCTTCAAAGGAGGCACTGGGAATGTGAGGATAGCAGGATTGAGTTCTTAGTGGTGGGTAGCTCTTGACTTTAGATTGTTTCTTGTGAAGATACTGGTTCTTTCTTTTCACACCAAAAATATGTCAAAACAAGAAATTTAATTTGTTCAGTTCTCTTGGATGCCATATGTAGCTGTCGTTTTCATGATTTAATGTATAAACATGAGAAGGCATCTTTGCCACAAAATTATATTAGCAAACACTGCCTTTCTTCTAAGTACTCCTCCGAAAACTGGCTGTATCTTTGGAAACCAGAATGACAGAGACTGTGTTACTAACACACAGACCCTCGTGAAATGACTTCGGTCTTGTATAATTTCTAGACTGAGCTGCGAGACACTGTCCTGTAAAGGTGGAAAACTTTGGGAATGAAAAGGAAACTGTAGAAACAAAAAATTTCTGCATTGCTATGGATTCTAGAAGCTTAGATCCCTGGCAGGCTTCTTGTCCTGCAAGCACTGTTCCTTCACGCCCCTTTTGATGTAGACGTTTGTGCAGGTGTAGAAAAGCAGTACCCACAAAGAGGTTTTCTAAGTCATCTCCATGCCAGATCTGCTCAGCTGATTTTATTCCTGAGAGGAAGATAGAAATCCCACAGTCTCCCCAGCATATCTGGTTTAGGACTTTCTGTCTTTGTGGTTAAAAATATAATTCCAGGATCTTTCTTTCTGTCTTTGATGTTCGCCCATTCCTGTTCTGTGCTCCTGTGAAGAATGTCACTGGAGATGTTTTTCTTAATTTTTAATCTGCTGAATCTAACCCAACCCAAACACACCTACACTCCAGACAAGCTTTTGGAATGACTTGTGTGCACCTGGCTATTTACATAAACCATGCGATAAATGTTAAAAACAGAGGCTCTAACAAAGACTCTGACAAAGATCCCACTGTCTGCTATAAAGAAGTATTTAACATCTGCATTTTAATGACGTAGAAGTGGAAATCTTTTACTTTGTTAAAAATCAGCTGGTCATACATGAATATGGGGCACAGCCAACTATTTTGGCTCTAATTTGTACAGGTTGATCAAAAAATATCGGCATACCTTGATATTTTTAGTATTCTACACAAAGCTTTTCACCATTGGTATTGATTTCAGATTTTTTGCTTGTCTAGGGAATGGGAAGATTAATGAACAAACTCTGTTCTTTTATATTACAGTTGAGTCTAATTAGATGATGGGATTAACTAATGTCAAGCAGCCACTGGAATTGTGTCGCTGTGTCTTTGACAAGGGTATTAAAAAAAAAAAAAACAACAAAAAAAGCCAGTTTTCCTTCATGTCCAGGGAGAGAAGGGAGAGTGTGTAACAATGTGTTTTGCTGAGGACAAGAGGAAAATGGTGGTGGGTGGGAAGAATAGGAGAGATGTGGGGAATGAGAGGGGATGTGACTGAAGGAAGAGGTGTTTGGACATGAGCCACTGTACATCAGCCAGCTGACTTTTCCTTCAAGAATCCATGGGTGAGAGACCGGAAGATTTTAGAAGCTCAGTAACAATCATAATAGTTGTTCAGTGAAGAGAATAATTATGCTTTTAGAGATCAGGTGTTGAAGATGCTTCTCCATATACTTAAGTACTGCAAAACTCTAAAATTCATAAACATAGGAAAATGCATTTACTAAAAGCCAAAGCAGACAATGGTATCAGAAATAACACAGACTAAGTATTTTCCCTTGGAGAGACAGACTTCTTTTCACTTTCAGGATGTTTCCTTTTCTGAAATGTCAGCCTTTATGCAATACTCTGATACTAGCCCACATATGATCTTTTTTCTCTTATGTTCTTCTAGTTTCAATAGATGCCATAATGGATTACTCGTGCATTCAACTCAGATGTTTACTTTTTATTACTCTCTTTCTTTTTCCTCAGAGTTTATTTTGGTGTATTTAACAAGCAACAGAACAAGAGGAAACAGCCTCAGGTTGTGCCAGGGGAAATTCGGATTGGATATTAGGAAAATTCCTTCATAGCTGTAAAGCACTGGAACAGACTGCCCGGGGCAGTGGTGGAATCACACCTAGAAGTGCTAAAAAAATGCCTGGATATGGGGACATGGTTTGATGGTGAACAGGATGGTGGTGCTGAGTTGATGGTTGGACTTGATGACCTTAAAGGTCTTTTCCAAATGGAATGATTCTGTGAGTCTGTGGTTTGATGCCTGATCCAAATCCCCCTGTAGGCAGCCTCAGGGGCCTTTGTTCTCCAGTGTGAGGGGGAAGTTTGCTGTCCAGTGTGTTGGGGATGTGTGCTGTGATCCTGGGGCCTTGGGCATCCAGTGCTGTGGCTGCTCCTGCAGCTGCTCCTGCACCAGCCCTGACCACAGAAGAACTGCTGCTTCTGGGCCTGTCATTCCTTCCCTGTTCCTTCACTCTCTCTCCACTGCCCTGACCTCAGCAAATCCACCCTTGGCTCTGTGTCAAGCTAGAGTAGTTTGAAACAAGTGCTCTTCTCCCAGTTAAAAATCAATTTTGTCAATGTTGGAGAACTTGAACCGTTTTTAAAACATCTTCAGACTGTCTTGACCCAACAACCCTGATGTCATCAGGTCTGCTCCAGGCCAGTGTCAGACAGGTGAAAGCCGAACTAGTGCCTTGCAGCATTCCCAAGCATCTGCTGCAGCTGTGTCGGAAAGGAAATGGCCTTGTGAAAATTAATGGCAAAATGTTGAGCTGGAGAGATGTTACAGCAGCAATGTCTGTCAGAGACCTCTGCTCTGGCCACGGCAACTCACTGTGTGGGGGAACAACAACAGCACATTCCTTTGGATCTGCCTGCAGAGGGGTTGGTGTGGCAGGGAATTTAACAGCATCTTTTGTCAAATAGGTATTTTTTAAAAGATTTTATGCATTGATAGGGAAACCTGCTTGAGTGACTCTACAACCTGTGTTTAGATAAGGTGTCATTATGGTGGCTCTGCCCCTACTGTTAAACCTCATGGGAATTCCTGTTTCCACACAGGGAGCTCTGGTTTGGCATGCAGAGCTTCACTGCCATAGCAGGGCTTTAGCTCACTGCTGGGAAACTGGCTGGAACAGATACCCAGGGTAGGAAGTACCAGTACTTTCATGTTGAAATTCTCCTTTGAAACAGCAGGAGAGATGATTAATGCCAATCAAAAGCTTTATGGAAAAAAACACTGTCTCAGAATTGAGGGTAAGTTTTCAGGTGATTGCAAGTGTAGATGATAAAAGTACTGGCACTGCCACTGCGTCTTAGACTGTTCCAACAAGTGTGACTGAACCGTGCATGACATCCCTTTAGGAGATCTGTTCCCAGGGCTGTACTCTGTCTGTATTAATCCTTTTGAATAAAGCATGATGGCATTGCTAATAAATATGCAGATGGCAAAAGCTGGGTGCCTTTCGGAGCAGTTAATGCAGCCAGCTGCAGTTCCTCTAGTTTGATTCAGGTGATATTAAATCTGTATCCCTCAGAGGCTGGATCTCTTTGGGGAGAGCACACCCAGTTCTTGTACCCGAGGCTGCACCTTCTGGCTGAACAGGACAAAAATTGCAAGACTGAGCTCTACCATGCAGTAAAAAAGAAGGAATTATGCTTTGCAGTTAACCTGAAAATAACAAGCCAACATGTCTTTAGTAAGACACTGGCAGTATAAAAGAAACTTCATGGTAGCTGGTTCTCTATTTCAGATGGGAAAAACCCCGCAAAGCAGCAAACCTTTCAGTCTAGAAATGGAAGTCCTGAGACAAGTGCTGTATTTTAGTGGCAAGGAAAATGAAATACTGCATTATTTTTAATTTTTGTCTAGGATCTGTAGATTCTCCAGAGTTGCTGCTGTTCCTTCAGAACATCAGTCAGAAAAGATGCAGGATGGCTTATCCTGGGTGGGAAAATGAGTTAGATGCAAAGCATCTTATTTAGCAAAGTCTCTCCCAGCCCCACAGTCCTGTGATTCCACAGATCCTCCAACACTAAAATGCTACTGATGGCATTTTTTTTAACAGCAAATGCACCTAATTTGATAAGCTAAAACCAGAACAGAACACTTGAAATGTGATGTTCAATAAGCCAAACCTTCAAGGCAGCATTTCAAACACATTTATGATGTGCAGAAAATGCCCAAAACTCTTCTTGCAGATTTTGTATTGACTGGCTTTCGCTGGACTTCTTGTGCTATCGACAGGATGTTAAGATGACAAACCTGAGTATTTGTCCCGGAGCTGTGTGTCAGCAGTGGGAAAATCACAACAGTTTGAGGAGCTTTGAGACAAACTACTAAAAGATATGAAAAATGGATACTTTCTGGCTGTGAATTCTTATTACCTGCTGATCAGACTTCTCTATATTTCTTGTAATTAAAAATTTAAAGCATAATATTAAATTCCTAAAAAAATCATTAATAAAGCCCATTAAGCTGAACTACCATTTCCCATGAGATGCTGAGGCAGCCTTTAGTTGATTTTTCCAATTTCATCATTTTGTGTCCTTTCTAGATTTGCTGCTTTTAAACTGAGGGGGTTTGTTTTGTTTTGTTTTGTTTTGTTTTGTTTTGTTTTGTTTGTGTCTCTCTGTGTAGGAGCGGGGTTCATTCCACAGCTGAACTTGGGATTTCCAAACATGCCCAAGGAGTCAGCATCGAAAACAGCCCAGTGTGAGCAGAGAGTCTCTTGGTATGGACCTTCCAAGAGATTTTGTTTTTTCCAACTCTGTGCAAAAACACTGTGGTAAAAAGCAACCACTGAAACCACCCCAGACTTCATTTTGTCCTTGTTTCCAGCCAAGGGACTGTTTCAGCTCCTGGGGTTAGACATTCTCTGGGTGTTTGTACACACCCAGTGCAGCCACATTCCAGCTCAATTCAAGTCTCTGGATGCTAAAAGAGTGGCCAACAGAATCACCAAGCAGAAATACGTTTAAATTGTTGATTTTGATACAGACTGTGGTGCTTCTGGCTTGTGACAGCTGTGTTTTGTTTGCCATTGGTTTGACAAAATGATGCCTCTAAAGTTTTTATGTGCAGCAGAGCTGGAGAGGGTAAGAAAAAGAAAGGGTTTTCCTATCCCACATTCTGCTTCCAAGTTGCTATACATACACTGGATTGCAAAATTTAGATTTTTTTCTCTCTTATTTTTCTGTAACTAAGTGCAGGCAGCAATTTGAGGGAGGGGATTCTGCCCCTCTGCCCTGCTCAGGTGAGACCCCCCCTGCAGAGCTGCCCCAGCCCTGGGGCCCAGCACAGGAGGGACCTGGAGCTGCTGGAGAGAGTCCAGAGGAGGCACCAGGATGATCAGAGGGATGGAGCAGCTCTGCTGGGAGGAAAGGCTGGGAGAGTTGGGATTGTTCAGCCTGGAGAGGAGAAGCTTTGGGGTGACCTCATTGTGGCCTTGCAGTGCCTGAAGGAGCCGACAAGAAGCATAGAGAGAGACTCTTTACAAGGGATGGAGTGCCAGGGCAAGGGGGAATGGCTTCTCACTGACAAAGAGTGGGTTTGGATTGGGTATTGCGAAGAAATTCCCCTCTGTGAGGGAGGTGAGGCCCTAGCACAGGGTGCCCAGAGAAGCTGTGGCTGCCCCTGGATCCCTGGAAGTGTCCAAGGCCAGGTTGGAGGAGGCATGGAGCAGCCTGGGATAGTGGACGCTGTCCCTGCCCATGGCAGGGGTGTTGGGATTAGATGAGCCTTAAAAGGTTGCTTTTAACTCTATGATTCTATGAATGTAACTTTATTAAATTATTTTGGCTTCTGCTAAGATTTGCTTCAGTCTGACACCTCTCCTCTAGCAGGTCCTCTTGCTGCTGAGCACCCTTGCTGCTCAAAATGCCACCTTGCTTTTACTTCATCCTTGGCAACCTCCAGCCCAGGGACAACAATCCTCAAGGAAAGATCTGAGGGGAGTTAAAGGAGGCTCTTATGCAAACCTGTTGTGTCTGCTGATTCAGGTGAAGTGGCTGTGAGGAAGGAAGTGGCTTCCTTGTCTGCACAGAGATTGTGTCCTTTGCTCCTCTTTTGCTGGTAAAGCTGGGACTGATGCTTTGAATGCCTCATCTTTTTGCCTACAAGAATGTATTTCTCCTGCCATGAACAAGTGCCAGTTCATAAATGTATGAGAAAGAAACTTATTACTTCGGTTGTATCTCATGCGCCAGTAATTGTGTTTCACTCATGAAAATAAATCATCATTTTCTTCCTCTTTTCTGTTTGTATATGATCCAAAAATGAAGTGCTTGCTTAGAGGAATGAAAGGGCTGTCAGCATCCCTGAAATTTGAATCTCAGCTGTATCAAAACACCCTCTTGACTATGAAGGCATCTAAAATTCAAAAGATTCCTTGGCAGTTTTGCTCTTTCACTCTCTGGAGAGCACAGGTGAAGGTGGAGCCTGGCAGGAGAGCCAGAAGGAAGACAAAAAGGAACATCCTGGTTCAGTCTGGGCACTTTGGTCAATCCTATGAAGAGCAGGAGCCCTTAGGAAGGAAGGAGGAATGAGTGGGGAAGAAGATAAATGAAGTGATTTCAGAAGGAAAGATTGGAGGAAATGAACTTTGCGAGAAGGGAGGAACAGTGTGGAGCATCCTAAGGGAAGAACTGCATTGGAGAACAAGGAACTGTTCCATGGGGAGCAGGAAGTACAATAACCCAGTGACGGAGCGGGTTCTGCGTGAAAGCAAAAGGGGACGAGAAGAAAAGAATGGTTCTGTTCACGTAAGAAATGGGACACGGAGAAATCAGAGAGCAAGGCAAAGACCAAACCAAAGGAACTAGCAGAGGGAAATCTCAAGTCACCCTCAGCTCCTGTGTGGTGAATTCAAGTACAAGGGGAGTGATTGCTGTGTGTTCTTGGGCAGATGTGTGCTGGGGAGGGAGGAGAGCCATTCTCAGCAGTTCTATTACATTAATGCTGTTGTCTGCTCTTCAGAGACACTTTATGAGGGTGCATCAGCTGCTCCTCCAGGCTGAAGAGCCAATTCTGAAGGCTCTTTTCTACATCCTTGGCCTGTATTTCGGTCCCCATACGCTCCCCTTCCCACTGATGAACTAAGGGAATGAATAGCAGATAGTATTCTCTATTTGAGGACATTATTAATTGAAGGGACAGAGTTTAGGGCACTAAAACTCCGCAAATACAGGATAAATTTAGTGAATAGTACAGAAGAAAAAGAGGTGACAAGACCAGGCTTAAAGGTGGGGATTTTTTTAAAAGGTCATTTGCACTTTGAGATTAACTTAATATTTAAAAAACACAAAAAAACCCGGAAGAATCCAAAGGTAGATTATTTGTGTTTAAATTAGTATTGTGAGTCCAGCTGAGCAAGGTTGTTTTTTATTTTGACTACCTATCTAAAAGTAAATATACAAATCCTGTGCCCTTGCAACACTTCTCAGGGTGTTATCAAAGCTTCTCTGGATAGAATCCTCCATTCTGGATGTCAGGCATCCTTTTTTTGATCTTTGTTTGACTTAATATTTGCGTGTGTCATTCTGCTGCTGTTTCCTGTCCTCAGCTCACCAAGCCACCCAGGCCACTCTCTCCTAGCCGCTGGTATTTGCTGTTCCACCCCTGCGTGTGCCATCCTCAAACTTTGTCACTGTTTATTTGGTTTTCCAGGCGTGAGTCCCTGACGATAACACAGAGACAACACCCCAGCTCTGTGGAGTCTCGTGGTGATTCCTCCTCATGAGAACAGCCTGATGGTCGTTCAAACCATCTGCTTGATGGGCATGGGGATAATTTTTTTCCTGATGAGTCCTGGTGACTCACTCTGAACGAAGTTGCCTGCATGTCCTTGTCTGTTTGGGGTGGGACTCTGCTTTGCGTTGCACTGGAGATCTTTACAATGCTCTGTGAACATTCTTTATATTCTTCAGGGCTCACTTCAGAAAAAAATGAACCTTGTGTGCCTAAAAATTGGAGAAGGCCTGTTTTTCATTTCCTGTCTCCATGAAAATCCAAAAACTCCCCAAATAACTGCTTGCTGAATACTCCTAACCATTTTCTTTTCTCAGCACTTGCATAATAGTGTGAAATATCAAATGTGAAACTTCTTTCCCCTTTTTCTCTTTGTCTTTTTTTGTCCCCCATTTTGTACACTCTGTGTTCCTACCACATGGATCATTCATGTGTTGCTGCAGTGAAGAACATGGAAATAACATAAAGGTGTTTATGGCCTTTGTTCCCATTTCCTGACAGGTTGTTCTGAATCAGGATGATAATGAATGATACTCTGGATTAATGATGCAGGGGGAAGCTTTGCTACTCCTGAAGCCAAGGGAAGTAGGTCCATTGACCTTTCAGTGCCAGGATTTCACTCTAAGGATTGACTTGAAACTGAATCTGGGTGTAGAGACTTGGGAAATGGCTTTTAGGATTATATCTGAGTGCCTAGCATCTCTGCTCAGTGCTAATAGGCAGGTGAAAGGTGTCCTTGGTGCCAGCAGTGTTTTCCAGTGCACTGTCTCCAGTTTCCAGTGCTTTGTCCTCTAGGATCCGTGTGGGTGTGTGTCCTATCACTCATTAAATAATTATCTATATTTATATCTCCTACAGAGGTGTTCTTCACGTGTATGCACATCCACCTTAGCAAATGCTGAAGCTTTTCAGCTCTCAAAGGTATTTTTCTGCCTGGTGAGTTGAGTTGTTGGAAGTAGGAGTTGCTGATGCGCCACTGAAAATATATTTAAACTTGTACAAAGAAGATTATATAAAAGATACTGCAGGAGATGAGAAGAAATTCTTTCTGAAATAATTTTGAGCTAGTAATTGATGGAGAGCTGGCTTCAATAGCTCTCTTTTTGTGTTTTAGAGTTCAAAAGGAGATTGTGTCATCTCTTTAGCAGGTGTTGCAAGCAACTAAATACTTTGTTTAAATATTTTATGTAGTTAAGCAAATAAATTTTGAACAGATAGCTTCCATTAACCAACTGATTAGAATATCAAACATGCACCCTGTTTCCAAGAGTCCCAAAATATCCATAACCTAAATTTCGAAGATATGAGTTTTCCTTTCTTTATATAACTACGATGAACCTGGAAGATTTGGTGCTGAGCCGGTGATCTGACCATGAAAAATGTGTCTCTTTTGTGCTAATGCTAGAATTAAAATTAGGAGATTCCCTTCTCTTTTTCCTTTGTTACATTTGGTCATTTCTGCTTTATTGCATCTGTGCACATTGCAGTTGTAGTACTCCAAGACATCCTCAGGCATATTTTATTCTGGGAGGATAAAAATGAAGCTCTTGGCCATTGCCTGAGACTTTATAGTTGAGGTGTCTCAGTCTTGGCATTGGCAGGTTGAAGAAATTTGGACAGAAAAGAGTGGGGGAGGATGCTCAATACATGAATATAAAGTATAAGGAAAATGTATTGACAACATTAGCAAATAAATCAAGCACAGATGTAGGAGTTTCTAAATCTGCTCATTAAATATTTACGTTTCACACTCTCAAAAATGGAAAATATGTTGACATCTCAATTTATCTTTTTGAACAAACTGTCATACCTGGCATGTTATAAAATTGATAACAAAGAATAAACTGGTCTGGAAAAGTCAATTATTTTTCTTGAAGGAGTGAAAATGACACTGAAAAATTGTGTTTTTGGAGTCTGGTTTGGCTGGGCTTTATACCTTGACCATTATGTATATATAGGATGATGACAGTTTGTGTTAGAGCACAAAAAGCTTCCTGAACCTGACTTCTGGAAAGTTCTTCATTGGCATTTTCTGCTGTAACTCCAGTGGGCCAAAGGATAGGTGTGATGAACATCAGCCAGGAAAGCATGAAGGCCTGGGTTGTTTTCCTCTGCATATCGAAGTGAACTGCAGGAGGTCTTAGTTTGGAATCAGAAAACTATATTTCTTTTTTTTTCCAACAGAAAAAAACAACTATTCAGATGGTTAAATGCACATAAGATCACATTAATAAATTGTTCTATATTTGAGAAGGGGAAAAAGAGAATTATTTAGACTGTCTGTTTTCATATTTTTAAAATTATTCCTCTTCAATGCTCACAGTAACAAGACCTCTTCTTCAGCCAGGATCTCTGTGTCTGCCATGGGATTTCTTTTCCAAATGTATTGGAAAATCAAAAACAGTCAATGTGGAAAAAAAACGTAGTCACTATCACTGGAATCTTTGGTCTTAGGTGAAAGTTGAGTGAATGATGCCCCTGAAGGCAGCTTTTGTGTCTTGTTACTCCTCCCTTACCTGAGGTTGGAAGAGGACTTTGGTTTTATTGCAGGGATTTTGGCACATGAGAAGTGCATTCCTTCCAGCGGGATGATGTTTCTAATCAGATTGGTTCTGTATTAACCGTTTCTAAATTGCATTTCTTTTATTTCATGGGCTGGAGCCACAAAGTTTGTGTGAGCTGATGTGAGATGTGAGGAGGCAGCAGAGCACTTTGCCCTCTGTGAGTCTGTGTTGTTACATCCCTCACAGGCTTTATAAACCCCTGGATTCAGGAAGGAGACCAATCTGATATTCACTCCATTTCCACACGCCACTTGGCTCTTCCTGCTGCAGTGTCACACTTACACTGATTCCAGTATCGACTGACTGAAAACCAGGACAATCAGAGTTGCATCAGGCTCATGTAGCAGATGTGATAATAACACAGAAACATATTCCTAAAGAACCAAAATACTCACAGGGAAAATGTGTGCTGTGCAGTAGAGTATATTTTTGGACACTTACCTGTGTGTGTGTATTAATGACTCAGTGATGGTTACAGGCTCTGCAAATCAGTGAGAAAAAGCAGAGAATTAAAATTACTGCCTCTGCAGGGAAAAGCCACAGGCTCAGCTGTAAAGAACTTCATCCATAGACAGGGGTTCAGCTGGCTATTTTGCAGTGAAAGGGCTGGAAGAGGCATGCAAAGAACAAGGAGAGAGGGGAAAGCAACTGGAACTCTCAGAAAACAGGAAGAGGGATGAGGATCCTGTGGTGAGGGCTGTGTAGTTGCTTTTTTCGCCTTTCCAGTCTGATTTGCTGTAGTTAGGATGGCCTTTCATTGGGACTCTCAGCTCTTGCTATTGCAAATGACTGGATGGACAGAGACTGAAGCACCTGAGACTTTTGAAACTGAGAGTCTGGTTTGTTGAGCTATGAAGGGTAAGAGCTTGAAAGAAAGGTGAGATAGATGGTACAGGAAGGATGGAAAAACAATAAGGGCTGCCATGGAAGCTTTTTAAACCTTCTGTAACAGAAAATTGGCTGCAAACAAGATGTAAATAGCCACATTGCAAACAAAAAGGAAAAATGCCTCTGGATGAGATTTTGAAGGGGAGGGTGAGAATTCACTAGAAATGTGTAAATTAAGAGCTGAGAACAGTTCTCAAGTAAAAGCAGTTGTATTTTTGGGACAGCTGGTCAATTTAAGATGGAGATGCTCTAGCTGGACATGCTACCCCAGCTATACACCAAAGCCTAGGTTAGAAGTATTAAAATTATTTGCTCATGAAGATGTAGAACAGAATATAGCTCCCTTCAGGGCAATGTGGTGGGCGGGATTCGCTGGGATTCGCTGAATCATTTGGCCCTTATGCTGAGTTAGACCAGTCTGAAGCACAGCATTAAGGACAGAAGGTGCATGAATGATCTGGATCACTGATTTTCCCCACGCCAGGCCTAAGGGAAGAAGCAGAGTGGGCATGTCCAGAAGGTGTTAGTGAGGGGTCAGCTCATTTTCTGAGCAGGCGTGAGCAGGAGTCAAGCAGAAATGTCTCTTGATGTCAGATTATTGGCTTGTCCCCAAGAGAGGGGAAGGATGGAGGACACTGTGGATTAACAGTGGAGACCCTCAGGTCCTTGATGTCCCTCAGTTCCTTACCCTGGAGCACAGAGCAGTGGGGAGAGCAGGCAAGGGGGTGTGGGCAGTGAGCATGGATGTGTTTTGTGGAGATGGGATGAACAAGGGAATAATCACTGCCTGTTGCTGAGTGGTTATGAGGAAACTATGGCTTCTCACACAGGGGTTAGCACAGGCAGGAACTGGTGAGTCAAATTCAAAAGTGTGGCTTCAGCAAATGCAAAGCGTAAAGATTCATTATCTGCCCTGCTGATTCTGGCACGTATTTGGCTGACTCGTTCAGCCCCACTAATACAGACTTCACCTGTCCTCCCACACACCTGGGCAGGATTTTTTGCTGTCTGACTGCTGTCACTTGCTGGCCCAAAGCCCTGCTCTGGGGAGACAGGCTGTGTGTCACCTCTGAGAGGAACATCTTCAGTCAATGACAGCTCTTGGTCACATTGCTCTAAAGCAGTAATAACCACATAACTTCAACTTGTGCAGGTCTGAAATGTCTCAGCTGGGGATCTGACTGCTTTGTATCTGCACAGAAATTACTACTTGGAAGGAAAATACTAATTTATCAAGCACTGAAGAGCATGCAAAAAGAATGAAATAAGCTCACCTCTCCTTGTTTTCAGGCTTAGACTTAATAATGACACTGAGATTCCTGACCTTTTAACTGTGAGCAGTTATAATAGGTATAGCAAATGAAAAATTGTAATGTTTAGATGAGTAAAAATGGGTATTTTCTTCATTAATTTGGGAACTGCTCTCAGGAAATCTGTATCTTGTTGGCACATTATTGCTTGGGCTCACTTTCATTCAAGAAAAAATATTTCCATCCTGATTTTAAAAGGGATTTTGCCAGGTTTTTAAAAAGAAAATGAGATCTCAAGCCAGGACTACATGTTGTATCCTTACAGGAATTGATCACCCCTACAGCACCATCCGTCTTTAATCCCAGGAAATAGAGAAAGCTGTGTAAAGAAGTGATTTGGAAATGCTAAATTCTTACGCCTTCTGGAGAGATGAATTCCTGTTTCAGCACGGGAGGGACTCTGTGTCAGCTCTGCTAATGGTGAGAATGGTTGGAATGGGGACCCCTTGCATCTGAAACTGTGCCAAGGCAAAGAGGAGAACCTAAAATTCACAAATATTCATAAAACAGTGAGAAAATGGTACCCCAGGGAGCAGGGCCCTGCCAGGGAAAGGAGAAGCTGCCTTGATTAGGTCACTATTCCCCAGACTTTTTGTCCTAAGGAATAGTTTGTTCTGTGTCAGTGGGGAGGGGTATGATGGAGAGAGAAGTGAGTTTGTTGAGGATTCTTTGTCATGCTTTGTTTTTCTTGAGCAGTAACTTAAAATCCTCGAAATTCATCATAAGCCTGGCTGATTTACAAGTAGATTTTTCCAAAGGCTGTAAATTCTGGTGGTTTCATTGGAGCATCCAAGCCGGGTCCATGGGAGTTACAAGCAGAGGAGTCTAAGAAGACATATTTTTTCCTTATTGGCTTTCTCAGGAGAATGAATTAGTTTAGTGACATTTTCCAGTCTTCTTTCATCTTTGTCACAGGAATGGATTGGATATTCCTACTTCAGTAGATTTTCCTGGAGTGCATTTCCAGTCCTCGCCGTCCGTTCCCTTGCCTCACCTCCGGCTGGTGAGTTTTAATGGGGGAGCTGAAAGGGTGAATGCAGAATATTGAAAAGGTCAGAACCACCCTACAGAGCACTGTGGTTCAGGCACGAGGTGGGGATTAACATTCAGATATCTTCCACTGCAGCAAAAACTGAAACACGGGATGAAAACAACCCCTCCTCGTGACAAGGATTGCAAGTGGGGAAGGGGAATAAACTCTTGGCCTGTTCCTGTAGCTGTTTTCACATTTTAACTTTGTGCTTGTCTTATATGACACGGTCCTATTTACTGGTCGTTAGTAACTTTTATTTTGCTATTTAATATCTGAATTCTACTCTCAGAGCCTGTGATCAAAAATGAAACTGTAAATTGAGATAATTGAGTTGGGGTTTTTTTTTGCTTTTTTTCAAATTGCTGACTGTACCAGAAAAACAAACTCTGAACTTTATATTCCTAACAACTACCCAGCCTTTGTTTTTCTTCTCTTCCCCTTCACCTACAGAAAAACATGAAGAATTATTCTGATGGGGTCACTTTCGATATGCTTAGCCTTCAAAAATGAAACAGACTTCCATTTCAAAATTTCTAACTGAAACTATTTTTTTGGGACATGCTTGAAAAGGGAAAACTAAAAAATTTTGCTTATTTCAGATTTTTTTAAATTTTTTTTTTTTTTTTTTGCAAAATATACAATATTCCCAAATACTTGGGAATACAAGTACACCTGAAGCTGCTTTATTGGGCCCTGAGAGTCTTGTTCTGGGCTATGTCTTTGTTTGAGCCTGGGCTTTGTGATGTCCACAAAGCTTAGGCAGGTGCTGAGAAGGTGCATCAGTGTCCAGGTAGCCTTGGGCACATGAAGTCCCTTGTTCCAGCTCACCCAAGCCATTGTTTCCTTCAGTCTGTAACAGTCACTGCTGTGGTTGATCCCATATTTTATTTTAAAAACCGAAACAGTTTTACCATGTCTGACTTTGTCAGTGCAAGTTTAATTAAAGCCTTCCACCAGGTGCAATCTTCTTTAGCCACGTGACCCTTTTCCATTCACTGGAATTTCACAATTCAATCCCACCAAGCGGGATGGAATTCCCCAGGATTTTGGTCTGTGGTGAGGCAGTGGATGTGGCAGGGGCATAAGTGGCAGGGTTTTCCACCAAGATTTCTTAGCAAGTGAAGTGTTAATTTTCACTGGAGAGTTCTGCAGAGCCTTGGGAGGTGCTTCACGGCTCATCTGCAGCTCTCTTGGATCCTTATTTTAAACCTCTCCGAGGCTGGGCTTTGTGTTACTGTTTGCAAGTGACAGCTTGCAAAGCTGGGGAGCAAAATGAGCTGTTGTTTAGGATAAATAGGAAACATAATTTATATATAAGAAGGAATAAAGTTGACAACTAGAGCAGCATGAAGAAAGCCAAAAAAGGCATTTTTAATAAATGGGCATTGGATTAACCTTTTCCAACTGAATGAAGCAGGAAACACCTTGGCAGGAGGTGCTGCTGTTCTGCGGGACCAAAGATCCTGCCCCTCCTCCTATACCTGAACTCTTAAAACACAACCTGGTTAGGTCACAAATCCCTGGATTTAGGCATCCTACACTGAGCAAATATGACGGCCCAAGGCTTTCTGTGAATGCTAGGTCAGTGCAGCAGGACTTTGCAGAGAGCAGGGGGTCCTGGTGTCCTCTGCTTGAACCTTGAGAATCAGCAGAATCCCAGGGGAGTTTGGGTTGGATGGGATCTTAAAGCCCATTCCATTCCAACCCCCTGCCATGTGCAGGGACACCTTCCACTATTCCAGGCTGCTCCAAGCCCCATCCAGCCTGGCCTTGGACACTGCCAGGGATCCAGGGGCAGCCACAGCTTCTCTGGGCACCTTGTGCCAGGGCCTCCCCACCCTCCCTCAGAGGGAACAATTCCTTCCCAATATCCCATCTATCCCTGCCCTCTGGCAGTGGGAAGCCATTCCCTTCTGGCCTGGCACTCCATCCCTTGTAAAGAGTCTCTCTCCATGTTTCTTGTCGGCTCCTTCAGGCACTGGAAGGCCACAGTGAGGTCACCCCAAAGCTTCTCCTCTCCAGGCTGAACAATCCCAGCTCTCCCAGCCTTTCCTCCCAGCAGAGCTGCTCCATTCCTCTGATCATCCTGGTGCCTCCTCTGGACTCTCTCCAGCAGCTCCAGGTCCCTCCTGTGCTGGGCCCCAGGGCTGGGGCAGCTCTGCAGGTGGGGTCTCACCTGAGCAGAGGGGCAGAGGGGCAGAATCCCCCCTCCCCTGCTGCCCACACTGGGGGCTCAGCCCAGGGCACTTGCGGTGATCTGGGGGCCAAGGCATGGCTGGCTCTCACCCACCAGTGCCTTGGTTGCTTGGGAGGATGTGGAAGTCCAGTGTGTGCCTCCAGGGCATTTGATTCTGGGTGAGAATAGCCAAGGAATTAAACTGTGAGGTTAATAACTATATAACACTTCTGTGGTGGCTACATGTGCATCACCTCTCTGAGCAGCTGACAGCATCCATGTTATCCACAGGCATTCTGAGAATCTGAACCAGACTTCCCTCTGATCATTGCTCCAGTGCAGAATGAATTTACTAAACCTGAACAAGCGCAGCTGTACCAGAACCAGCACTGACTTCCATGTGCACTGTGCAACAACCCAACACCTTACACCATCTTACCTGCCTCAAAAAACTGTTATCAGGAGTAGAGGCCAAGGTCATGGGCTAAAGGAATTCCATAGACGTTTTTGTGGACACTTTATAGACATTTGACAGAGGTGCTCCATGGGCTCAGGGAATGATGTCTGTGTGTTTATCTATCAAAGTAAATAGAGAGAGGATGGAGTGTGAGACTTGGCATGACATAAATGGAATAATGGTATGGAATAAGGTGTGGATATTGTCCTGCTTTGGGCTGGGATAGAGTTAAATTCTTCTTAATATTTGGTCCAGGGCTGTGTTTTGGATTCAGTACAGAGTAATGTCGATAACATGCTCATGTTTTTGTTGTTGCTAAGTCGTATTTATCCTAAGTCAACAACTTTTTGTGTCTCCTGCTCCGTACCTGTGAGGAGGTACACAAAAAAAAGCTGGGAGGGAGCACAGCTGGGACAGGTGACCTGAACGGGCCAAAGGGATATTCCCCACCATAAAATGTACTGCCCAGTATATAAACTGGGGAGTTTCCTGGATCAGGGTTCAGGGATTGGGTCTGGCATTCGTCAGTGGATGGTGAGCAATTGTGTTGTGCGTATTTAAAAAAAAAATATTATTAGTGTTCTTACAATAGTAATAGTTTAAATTTGTTTCCATTTTTAAACTGTTCTTATCTCAGCTTGCAAGCTTTACTTTTGGTTTTCCTCCCCATTCCTCAGGGGGATGTGGGGGTTCAGCAAGTGGCACTGTGGAGCTTTGTTGCCAGCTGGGGTTAAACCACCACAATGCCCAAGGGTTCTCCTCAGAGCTGCTCTGTCTGCTCATCCCCAGCCTGTATTGATCCTGGGGGCTGCCCCAACCCAGGTGCAGCCCCAGCGCTTGGTGTTGTTAAGCCTACTGAGATTCCTGCTGCTTCAGCTTGTCCAGGTCCCTCTGGATGGCCTCATCCCTCTGGGGTCACTGCACCCTCAGCTCGGTGTCCCCTGCAAACCTGCTGAGGGTGCCCTCAGTCCCTTCATCTGTTAATGAAGTTATTAAACACCACTGGTCCCAGTACCGACCCCTGAGGGCCTCCACTGATCGCTGACGTCCATCAGGACTCTGAGCCATTGACCACGACCCTCTGGCTGTGACTGGGCAACCACTTCCTTTCCATCCAACAGTCCATCCATCAAATCCAGCTGTCTCCTGTCCAGAGAGAAGGATGTTGTGGGGACCCGTGTCAGAGGCTTCACAGAATTCCAGATTAATGAGATCCGTGGCCCTTCCCTTGTCCACCGACGGAGTCACTCCACCAGAGAAGGCCACGGAGTTGGTCAGGAGGATTCTCCCTTGGTGAGGCCGTGCTGGCTGTCCCAAATCACCTCCCTGTGCTCTGTGAGCCTCAGCAGAGCTTCCAGGAGGGGCTGTCCCAGGATCCTCCCAGCACAGAGAGGAGGCTGACAGGGCAGTGGTTCCCAGGCTCCTCCTTTCCACCCTTTTTAGAGATGGGGACAATGTTTCCCTTTTTCCAGCTTCTGGGAAAATCCCAAGCAGAGTGGGAGAAGGATGACTTTCCCCTTGGGTAAATGTAAGAAGAGATTGTTTTCACACAGCCAGTCAGTCAGCAAAAGAGAAATAACTTTAACTGGGGAAATGGACAATTTGAATGGGTTTTTGCTTTCTGCCCATGTAACAAAATGCCGTCGTGTCTTACAGGGAAAGCAGCATTAGAAATGTCTGCAAAGATGGCTAAAATAAAAATGTTGATATGAGGCTCATAACAAAGCCTCTTATCCCTGCAGCATCTTTTCAGTTAACAATGTTTAGTGTTTTAAGGTCACTAGATTTAAATTACATCAGATATTCAGTTTGCATCTTTTAATTGGCTATCTTGATTTATGATCTAGATGGAGAACCCTGACTTCCATTTCATAGTATAATAATGAGACCTGTCCTACAGTATTGTCATTAAATTACCTTTCAGGTGCTTACTGAAATCTATCCAGCTTGGGCATTACCTTTATAACATAGCATTGGTTTAAATATTGTAACAGTGAAAATTCTTAAGTAGATGTAACAGCAATTTTTTCTTTCTTTATTGGAAAGTTCTCTGTGCTATTATTAACTTATTTCTATGACAAACATTATGCTAATTGGTTTTTTTTAGTTAAGTTCTTCAATATGTTTGTGTCAAGGTTAAGATTTTATAAGCATTTAATTGATTTTGATTGATTTGCCAGTATAAAGAGAAGCATAACTAAGAGGAGCTGGTGAGTGTGCCTGAGAGTACAGAAACTAAGAGGATGTTATGTGAAACTGTTTAATCTGAGACATCATTCACCTGTTCTTTGAAAACAATCCCAGGAAGGAGCACATATGAATAATTTTAGAGGATATGTGTTAATTAGAGATAAGACATCTGTTTGAGTTTGCATCACTAATGAATGGCACACAATATTTATTCTGCTTCTGGAACATTTTGTTGTCTTAGAAAGAAATTACCTCAAATATGTAAATTGTAGATAATAGATCATCAGCTATCTCCCAATAAGACTTACGAGCACTACCTGTCATTGGCTTCACCACCTCACCTGGTTTAAATCTCTCCTCTGACTCCCTTCCCAAATGAAAACACGGGGGTTTTTGTTATTTTCATCTTTCTGAGTCATTGGCATGAGGAATTCTGTAGTGTCCCATCCTGAGATCACTGCTGTGGCTTTTACTGTGCCCATACTGTTTGTCTTAATCATCTGATCCTGCCCCACACATTTCACACCATCACCGCTTTGGGAGCGTGAATTTCTGTCCTACAACATCCTTGTTCCATGTCGTTCCCTCTCTAGTTCATGGTCCCACTTTAAAACCTGTCTCTGATGTCTGCAATCCATTGTCATCCAGTCTTGACATTGGGCTGGATAAGCTGGGGCCAGTTTGAACATGGGGAACACTAAAAATATTCATACTTGTTGTCTCTTTTCTACATACCTCTCTCACCTCCTTTAATTTGTTTACAGACTTGTCATAACTATGGATTTTGATTTCAAAAGCCCCCAGTCTGTTTCTTTTGATTTCTTTTTACAGTACCTTCTGTTGCATTCTTTTGTGGTTATTAATGGGACCTCTGAATTGGATTTTATAACTGTTGGGATGCCGAGTCTTGAATTTTGAGCCAGGTAGGTAAACTCTGCTGGGAGGAAGAGTGGACAAGGAAAAAAAAGGTGCTGGGAGTTTTATGTGGCTCAGATGTGCTGTGGAATTGGATGTTCCCTTCACGCAACCAGCCCTTTCCAGAATGCTTGAGGGACTATATCATTTACTGCTGTTTAATATCTCCACTGATGATCTGGATGAACTGGATGAAGGGATTGAGGGCACCCTCAGCAGCTTCTCGGAGAACACCAAGCCAGGAGGGAGTGTGGATGTGCAGGAGGGCAGGAAGCTCTGCAGAGGGATCAGGACAGGCTGGATCCATGGGCTGAGGTTCAGCAAGGCCACGTGCCGGGTCCTACCCTGGGGTCACCCCAAGCCCTGCAGCTCCAGGCTGGGGCAGAGGGGCTCCAAAGGGCCCGTCGGGAAAGGCTCTGGGGGTGCTGGTGCCAGCGGCTGGACAGGAGCCCAGGGGTGCCCAGGGGGGCACGAGGCCAATGGCCCCTGGGCTGTGCCAGCCATGGGGTGGCCACAGAGCCAGGGCAGGGCCCGTCCCCTGGGCTGGCCCTGCTGAGGGACCTCGAGGGCTGTGTCCAGTTCTGGGCCCTCCCGGCCACAGAGCCCTGGAGGGACTGGAGCGTGTCCAGGGCAGGGAACGGAGCTGGGGAAGGGGCTGGAGCCCCAGGAGCGGCTGAGGGAGCTGGGAAAGGGGCTCAGCCTGGAGAAAAGGAGGCTCAGGGGGGACCTTGTGGCTCTGCACAACTCCCTGACAGGAGGGGGCAGCCAGGGGGGGTCGGGCTCTGCTCCCAGGGAACAGGGACAGGACAAGGGGAAACGGCCTCAAGCTGTGCCAGGGGAGGCTCAGGTTGGACACCAGGAGGAATTTCTGCATGGAAAGGGTGCTCAGGCCTTGGCAGGGGCTGCCCAGGGAGGTTTGGAGTCCCCATTGCTGGAGGTGTCCAAGGAAGGCCTGGAGGTGGCACTCAGTGCTCTGGGCTGGGGACAAGGTAGGGATCAGGCACAGGTTGTACTCCATGGGCTGGGAGGGCTTTTCCAGCCTCAGTGATCCCGGGATTCTGTGATTTCATCTTATTCAGGGGGCAGTTTCCCTTAGATCTTTTTGCTTAGTGCCCTTCTGTGTGTTATAGCCTCACACAGTGCCTGTAAGGACCCTGCAGCAATCCCAGTGCTCGCTGTGATGCCACACCAAGTTTGGTATTCAACGGGTGTGAGGTGTTCCCTGGACTGGGGAGACCAGCTGAGCCAGACGTATCTCTGCCTGCCCCTGCTCCACCACACCTTTCATACACGGCACAGGCTGATGTGCTGATACTGCTTTTGCTGAGTAAATTTAAGGAGTTCACAGTGGTCCCTGGGAACATGTGGAATCTCTATTAAAAGAGATAATAAAAAGAGAAAAGTGATATTTTGGAAGAAGCAGAAACAATGCCACACTGTCGTTAGGCAAGCAATGTGAAAATGTGCTCTGAGACAGGAAGGCAGGAGGTTGCTAAGCTGAAGTAGTTGCAGTGAAGGGAGGAAAACTGGGATGCTGTAGATGGAATGGAGAAAATGCTACAAACTGACAGAAAAAAACCCAAGCAGAATGGAAAGCAAAGGAACAGATGTCCCATTTTGCATTCAAGAAGTTCACTTCTTCAGTGTTTAATCACTACCTCTCGTATTCTCATACACTAATTTGTTACATTTACCTTCAAAATTCTCAATTCTTCCTTATGTTAATTGTTATTGATAACTCTCACATACTTTACACTCTGTAGTGTAAAAAAAAAGCTAAAAAAAATGTAGAAGTACTATTTTTTTACACCTTCTAAAAACACCTTGGAATACAGAGCTTGTGCTTGGAAAGGCAGAGTTAACCTCTAGCAAAAATATGTAGGTATAGGATCTTTTTGGTTATTCTAATATGGCCCTCAGATTCTCAGGTTTCAATTCTCTTTTTCACCTGGCCGACAAAACAAGAGAAGAGTTTCCATTGCTTGAATGCATTTCCTTTATATTGATGGAATAGTTAAAAAAAACCCCAAACCATGTTTACAGAGGTCATCCAGTGGTGGGTTAGGAAATAAAGGAACACCAAGTAAAACAGTAGAGACAAAAAATGCAGTGGTGTGGTGTGAAATGCGAGGTTATGGATGATGCTGATATGAAGGAATGATGTTTCATCCCAGAACATGTCACACCCAAGGGTCTGTTGGTATTTTCAGGCTCTCCCTCTGGGGTACTTTCAGGAGGGAAAGGACTTTTAATGCCCAAACTGCATAACACTACCAGGATCTCTTCCTAAATGGGCAGTGAAGACAAATTCTACCTCGATGAAGTAATAGGAGCAGCAGCAAGATTAGGAAAGGGCTTCCTGGACTCACTTTATCACCCTGCTTCAAGGCTGTCAGCCCTGCAGAAGGAAGCACAGCAGGAGCTGTTCAGATACAGGAGGCCATACATTTTCACACCTTCCTCAATCCCAAATTAACTTTACAGTTAATTAAGCAGAGAGGATTTGGTTTCACTTACACCATTTAGGGATCTGCCCATGCAATACATTCTGTACAGCAGGATCCATACAGATTTATTTTTGTGTTGTCACACCTTTCGGGCACTGTCTGGTGAGGAACTGGGCTTTCTGTCACGTGTCACTGACAGACTAATTTGTCACATATGTTGTGAGACAGCCGGTAAGGTAGGAATATCCTCCTGTAATACTGGAATAATGCAGCAGCTACAAAGCTGCTACAGTGATGAAATTTGATCAGTGCATGAATTCAGTATTCACAAAGCCTTCATTACCTAAGCAGAGACTTGATCATGGGCTACTGTTTATTTTGGGTAATGGTATTTAAACCTGGGTAACAGTTTTACTTATGTAAGCAGGAAAAGTTTCTGGGTTTCTTTTGCAGGAAACACATTCCTTGTGGTTAACACAGAGGGAGGGAGTGTGGAACTCGCTGGCAAAACTTGTCCGTATTAAATCCATCGTGAGTGCCAGAGGCTTTAACTCCGTTGTTTTGCTTTGGGAAGGTCCAGAAGTGGAAATACCTTTGCTAGAGCTCATTGAGGGTTTAGCTGTGCCTTGAACATGTGCTGAATGCCCATCCCTTTTCCTGGCTTTTTGCCATGGCTGGAGCTCTGTTCCTGGGCTCTTCTGAGCTAGCCCATCCTGGGAGCTTTGGCCTGGTTTCCTCATGAGTCACAGCATTTGGGTGAGATCAAAACTAGATCAAGGCAAACACAAGATGATCAAGTCTAAGTGTTCTGTCATGGGAACTGTTGAGAAGCTGTATTTAAACTGTGAGGCAAAAGGATATTTTAAGTTTTGGAGTTGACCAAGGAGTGTCAACCCGCTTATTTATAAAGAAAAAAAGCACAGAGCTCTGTGTCATCCACCCATCTTTTGATAAACATAAGTTTAACACACTCCTCCCTAGGAGGGCCTGAGCAATGGCAAGGGGTTTCTTCCACCTTCCCCTACTGATTGAGAAGTTCTTGCTTTCATCAGAACTTTTTCCCCATCCTGTGAGTGCAGGTTAAAGATGAGTGTGTGTGAAATGGCAGTTCCTGTGCTCTCAGCCATAACTCTACCCTGTGGCTGGTTTTACATCCATAATGAAAAGCTTTTTAAACTGACTCTGGCTTATTATTTGCTCACTAATGCAGTTGTCCTTAAATTTTATGTGTGACCTTAATCTCCAGGAGGAGATTCACAGACAGTTTTCAAGGTTGCTCACATGTTTCTGCTCAGTTCACTACATTCAGCTCAGTGAAGCAACAATAAACTCCGGAGGAGTTCCACACTGATTATTGAAAGTTCTGCAGTACAGGATTTCTCTTCTCAAAATTGCCCGTGTTCAGGTTTTAAGAAAAATATAACATCACTTTGAGCTGTTGCATATAATAAAATTAATATTTGATGTATTTTAACTATCACCCAGTGAATTACAAGGTTTTAGTTTTGCCACATCGGATGCAGCTGATACTTTTCCCAGCTGATGCACAGGCTGTAGTACAGGAGTCCTAAAGTCCTGACATTTACAAGCTCAAAAGGATTTACACATTTAACAAAAGTTTTAGCAGTATAAAAAGTGTTTGGCAACACTGTACAAGTTAACCTGTGCCCTTTAACGTTATTGCCTTCCAGGAGCTGCCAGTGCTAAGTGATTAAACCATAAATCATAACACATGGAGACAACAGCAATCCCTGGAACCATCTGTAAATGACAGACTTCTGGAATGCTCGTTTATTCCCTGGACACAGTTTGTTCCTTAGAATGGTTTATCAACAAGGGCAGTGGACTTAGAGGTTTTCTGTCGTTCCTAGTAAAACATCTTACCTCTAGTGAGGGAGGATTTGTTTTTGGGAGGATGTTGTAATTTGGAAGTTCATATTCCCACATGAACAAAAGAGCTGTAACTTGAATTTCCTTGAGGTTGATAGCACAGTTAAGGATAGAGTTCGATATAAAAGGGAGAAGCTGTCCTGAATTCCAGACCATGCTTCTCATTGACAGAAATGAACTTCCCATCTGAAAATGTCAGTTCTTATAATTTCTGTGTGGTACAAGCATGTGCTGATTACCTCTGGAAGAAGTGTAAGAGATGTGTAAGAGATGTGTAAGAGATGCTGCTCACATGTGATTTTGTGGATTTTCAGCCAGAACTATAGAACTCTGTGAAATTAATATTTGAAAATTCTTTTAGGCATTAGGATGTAAGGGTTATTGTAGGTTTTCATAGGAAGTTATTTATTTGCATTAGGGTTTTTTGAAAAACAAAATCAAAAAACACTAGATCCACTCAGCCAGGTTTGTGGGACGAAGTGTCCAGTGCACAGNTGTAAGAGATTCTGCTCACATGTGATTTTGTGGATTTTCAGCCAGAACTATAGAACTCTGTGAAATTAATATTTGAAAATTCTTTTAGGCATTAGGATGTAAGGGTTATTGTAGGTTTTCATAGGAAGTTATTTATTTGCATTAGGGTTTTTTGAAAAACAAAATCAAAAAACACTAGATCCACTCAGCCAGGTTTGTGGGACGAAGTGTCCAGTGCACAGAGTGATTGACAGGGTTCCTTTGGAGTTAGTCCTGAAAGGCGAAGGAGTCCAGGAAGGCTGGATGTGATTTAAAAAGGAACTGTTAAATATTCGGGAGCAGGCTGTCCCCATGTGTAGAAAGACAAGTTATGAGGGAAAAAGACCAGCCTGGTTAATCAGAGAACTTGGGCTGGAACTTAAGGAACAAAGAGAATCTATTGACTCTGAAATGAGGGTCAGGCAACTTGGGAGGACTATAACGATGTTGGAAGGTTGTGTAGGGAGATTAGAAGGGCCAAAACCCAACTAGAACTTGATTTGGCCTGCGGTTAAAAACAACAAAAAGTTTCTATAAATGCTTTGGCAGCAAAAGCAGAGTCAAGGAGAGTCTTGCTCATTTGTTGAATGCAGAGGGGAGTGCAGTGACAGGGGATTAGCAAAAGGCAGAGGTACTTAATGCGTTATTTGCCTCAGTCGTCAATATCAGGACCAGTTGTCCTCAGGATACCCAGCCCCCAGAGTTAGAAGTTAGTGACGGGGAGCTGAGTGTATCCCGGAATCCAGGAGACGGTTGGTGACCTGCTCTGCCAATCAGACACTCACAAATCTATGGGCCCTGATGGTCGACAGCAGCTGGACATGAGCCAACAGTGAGCCCAGGGGGCCAAGAGCATCTTGACCTGTATCAGGAATAGTGTGGCCAGCAGGACCAGGGCAGTGACCTGTACTGGGCACTGGTGAGGCCACACCTCGAATGCTGCATCCAGTTCTGGGCCCCTCACTTTAAAAAGGACATTGAGGTTCTAGAGTGTGTCCAGTGAAGAGCAACAAAGCTCGTGAAGGGTCTAGAAAACAAGTCTGATGAATGGCTGAAGGAGCTGTTTAGTCTGGAGAAGAGGAGGCTCGAGGGGGACCTCATCACTCTCCAAACTCCCTGACAGGAGGGTGGAGTGAGGTGGAGCCTGTCTCTTTTGCTGTGCCTTCAGTGAGAGGAGCAAAGGAAATGGCCTCAAGCTGAGACAGGGGTGATTCAGATTGGATATTAAAAACCCCAGTTTTCACTGGCTGGGTTGTCAGGCATTGGAAGGGGCTGCCCAGGGAAGTGGTGGGGTCACCACTTCTGGAGGTGTCCAAGAGGTGTCTTGATCTGTTGCTGGGTGATGTGGTTTAGGGGTCCACCGGCAGTGCTGCATGGATGGTTGGACCGCATGATCTGGAAGGTCTCTTCCAGCCTTGATGATTCTGTGATTCTATGGGTGTATTGGCACTTAAAAACTTTTCTAGGATTTCTTTCTGGACAATACACTGAACTCTGGAGCACTGGCTTGTCTCTCTGAGCTTGCATAACATCTCCTCCTTCCACTGTCCCACACCCACCTCTCCGCCTCAGGACTCCACCTGTGCCCCACCTGTTATCTCTCTGTCCACCAAGGTCTTTCATGAAAGGTTTTCTGGAAGATTTTCTGAAAGATTTCCTGGATCCTTTTGCTGGAAATGTGAGTAGAAATTGCATGTGGCTATCTCTGCACCACCACCCCTGCATGTTTCTGCTGTTTATAGTGAGGGATGTGGGTGGGTGGCAGGCAAAAGGAATACACAGGAAAATAATTTACTCTTCTTTGAAACACTGAATGTTTAACCTCACAAAAAGTATCCAAATTCTGCCCGTGGGAGATGTTGTAGTCCCATCTGCCAAAATATGTTTGTTCTTTATAATTTCTCAGAGGAGGGTTTTGACTGCCAAAAACCCATCTGATCTAAGTTTTCTGATACTGGTTGACATTACTGTAATAAAAATTAACTTTGTCTAATTCCGCTGCTTGGGAAGCAAATTGCCAAACGAGCTTCAAATAAGCAAGTATATATTTAGTAAATTATCCTTAAAATAATTAATTTTTATTGGAAATGCCTTATTACTGATGCTGAAGAATACTTTATTGAACTGTTTCTATTCTCTGAGAATCAATATTTGCTTGTTCATGATAACAGTACATGTGTATAGTCCTTTAGAATTGTAGTCATTAGCCCAGTACTCCAGTGCTTCTATTGGAGCAAATTGAAAAAATTTGCTTTTTAAAGGAAAAAATATAAGTATTATGATACTTTATGATAATGATTAGACTAAAAGATGTTCATTGGAATTATTTACTGCACAGTACAGGAGCTATAACTATCAGCATAGTTCAGTATTGTTAAGGCGATATTGACACAATGATATTAAAGCCAACAACAACAGCTATTAGGTAGAGATTGATGTTACTCACCCAGACCAAGGACTGTGGGCAAATCTCTTTGGTTCAGCCTGAAAGCGTGACCTTGAGGGATATCCTCACCCCAGGGAGGAGCTCCACACAAACCCCAAGGAGGGGTTTATTGGAAGATCCTCCCATTAAAAAGTGGGTCTGAGTTTCTGCAGTCTAAAGAAACCTTCTGTCAGTCAGCTGTCCCCAGGCCAGCTGTGTCAGTCAGCAGATTTAGATAAGTTATCAGTGGGATCACGTCTTTGTTCCTTTATCAGCTCTGCCACGTCTTCAGCTCGTTATCAGGATATTTAACTTCGGGATCGATGAGTCAGGCTGCTTTCGGCTTTATTCATCTCAAACTCAGGATGATGTCCCTTCTCCGTCCACCACTGACAGCTCTGAAAATGGGGCATTGCTGGAGTCGTTCTGCCCCTACTCCAGGCAGAGCATCCTGCTCCGCTTCCGGAGTTTAACAGGAGTGAGGCCAGTGCCTGAAAATTGCCGTTGAACATGTGTATTGTTTTTAGGTGGACTTGCTGTGTTTTAGAGGTGGCCAAGCTTTGCTCTTCCCAGGATTTAGCTGCAGGAATGCCTAGGCTGGGCATTGCAAGGGTTCTTGGCTGAGCCACTTCCACCAGCTGAGCTGGGGTTATGGCACTGCTGGATAAGGGCAACAATTTTGTAGGCGGAGATGAAACTTCTGTGGCCAAAACTTGAGAAGTTAAATTGCAGAATGAGCCGACGTGGACTCCTTTTCCAGGTGTGCTTTTGGCATGTCCAGTCTGACTGACCAGATCAAACATGTGACAGCCCAGGTCTGCACCTAAGGCAGCTGTGCCTGTCAATTTTTATTTTTCTTTTCATTTGACTGAAGTTAAAGCGGAATTATTAGGAAGAAAATGTAGGAGATGCAGAAGTGTTTAAAATGCAGTATATATCTGACAGACCTTTTACTGTATGATTTGCTATTATTTCCCTGTTACTGAAAAAAAGGCTTCCTGAAAGATGTTTCAATAAGATCTATTGCTATAAGGAGAACAAAGATCATTTTTCAGGCAAATACCAGGAGAATATCTAGTGAGTACCAGCAAAGCTTGAATTAGGTTAATGGCATATTTGAATTCTGTGAATTTTTTTCATATTTCATATCAAATGGCAAAATGAGCTCAACATATTACAACAATATCAGCTGGTTTGCATTAGCCAAACTCAATGGGGAAAAGAAACCTGAAGTTTGACTTGTTCATTGTTAAAATGAGCCTTCTAAAAACCACAAAAGAACATATGAACAACTTCTGGAGGCAGAAAAAACCTAAAGCACTGCTTAAATTTTGTATATTTAAATCAAAATAAAGATTCCGAGGAAGTTGTGTGGACAGAAGAAATACAGCTCATGCTACATTTGAAGAAAAAAAAAAAATTTGTGAGACCGATTTTTTTTTTTAATTACTTGAAAATACTACATTATCTGACAAACTTGTCTTCAATTCAAGTGTACAGCAAATAAATACACCTTAAAATCTTTGGTATTTTCCTGTCTAGCCGTGTTCTTTCTGCTGGAATGAATTAGATTTGAGTACTTAGGACCCAGTCCGGGTCTCCACACAGCTGAGGCAGGAAAAGTGGGAGGAGCAGCCGGATGTCCAGCGGGCTCTCCTAGGAAACCCTTCCCCTGGCACCTTGCTCTCCATGTGCACACACAGGAGCATCACTCGGAGCAGGGAGAGAGAGCAAAAAGGCCGGGGAGGAAACCGAATCTGGAGAAGCAATTGAAGTGTTTAGATACTTCCAATTTAAAAGTGGAGAGATTTTCCTTAAAGAACCCCCCCAGGGCACTGCTGTGCTGTGAAGGGAGCTCTTGGCAACACTTGGGAGGCCTTGGAGGAACTCCCAGTTCTGTTCTCCTGTGTGGAGAGCGTTGTCAGCTCAGCCACAACTCCTCAGTCACTCTGGTGATGTAAATTATAGGGGTGTGGCGAGTGCCTCCAAAGAGAAATGGAAATCACGAGGCTGTAGCTGTGTCAGAGCTCACCAAATGCCTCCTTGGAGGCACCCACCTGGAGGACTGTGTCCAGTGTGGGGCCTCGACACATGGAAGAAGTTAACGTGTTGGAGCCAGTCCAGTAGAGGCCACGGAGATGCTCTGAGGGCTGGAGCCCCTCTGCTCTGGAGCCAGGCAGAGAGAGATGGGGGTGTTCACCTGGAGAAGAGAAGGCTCCAGGGAGACCTCAGAGCCCCTTCCAGTGCCTAAAGGGGCTCCAGGAGAGCTGGAGAGGGACCTGGGACAAGGGATGGAGAAAGAGGACAAAGGGGAACGGCTTCCCAGTGCCAGAGGGCAGGATTAGGTGGGATGTTGGGAAGGAATTCTTGGTCTCTGAGAGTGGTGAGGCCTTGGCACAGGGTGCCCAGAGAAGCTGTGGCTGCCCCTGGATCCCTGGAAGTGTCCAAGGCCAGGTTGGATGGGGCTTGGAGCAGCCTGGGATAGTGGGAGGTGTCCCTGCCCATGGCAGCGGTGGAACAGGATAAGCTTTAAGGCCCCTTCCTACCCAAGGTATCCTGTGATTCTCCTTTTTTTGGAGGGAAATAACTCTGCACTAAACATAAGCAGAATTCCCAGTCACAGGTGTCCCTTAAAGTGTGTCCCACTGGATGATGTGACCTGCTTGTCCATAAACTGCTGGGAAGGGGCAGTTTTTCCTTCTCACAGAGTGGGCAGTTGAAAACAACATATTGCCAGGAGTGTGCTTGGAAGCTGTCAGATAGAAATGATCCCCAGGACCACCAGGCACTGAAGGTTCTGCCTTAGATGGACACCTTGGGGCTTCGGAGAATCACCGGGTGTTCTGTTTGGGAGGTGAAACGTCACAGGGAAAATGAGTCTGAAAGGAGCATTCCACTCCAAGTACTATTCAAACTCAAGGGGACTCAGAAGCTGAGGTCTGTTACTTGGTTAAATACCTATTTCTAATTGCTTGTTAAGAATAGAGATTAATTTCTTGAGCACTGGAGAGTTAATGAGCATATTTCCCCTTCTCTGAAAGCACCTGCCCTGCAGCTGATCTGAGGCCAAGGTGGAGGCACTTCTTAGTGCTCCTGCATCAAAAATGTTCATAATATTTCATATTTTGTAATATGTTGACTCACATGATCCATATCTTACCTTTTTTATTGTATGGAACACTAAATGCCTGGTTTCTTGCCATTTTTTCATTTGAAAACAGGATGGAAAGAGTAAGAGAGCTCTATTGTCAAACCCGGAGCTCTACTTTAGTCCAGATTATCTCTCCAAATGCTTTTCAGTGAAAGCAAATTCTCCCTGGGCCCACCTGCGAAGCTTTATTGCTCTAGAAGTCCTTACCAAAGGAAGAAGAGGGTTCCATTACGCACTTCATCCCAACATCCTCTGAGAGAGGGATGATTTAGAATTCCAGCAAAACCTGGGGTAGCATCTTGAAGGCCATTTCTGTCATTTTCCAGATGTTACTTCACATGCTCCCTGTTTCTCACTTTTGCCTAATCCTATAAAAGATGAGAAAAGGATGTATTTGGTTTTTCTGTGTTGCTGTTACCCAAGCTAAGTAATTGGAGAATATTAACTTCCTGATTTTGGTCCAATTCGACTTTTGATACTCATGCTGTACACTTCAAACTCCCTTGGCAATTTCAAATGATCCTTCTTTCTCTCACTCCTTGCTAACTCCTGCAATTTTCTGTTGTGTGTAGTAAACTTTCACTGTCTCTCTCCCCTGAGGAGCTGGAAATGATTTCTGTAAGGCAAGTACTTAGCAAATCCATTTGTAAAGTGCGTTTGGAAAGCTTGGGAATGTGTTGGGGGGTACCACATGGATGGCAGATTATTCATTCAGTGTGAATTTAGTTACACATTTTCAAGCCAGTATAGATTTCCCTCCTGAAAATAACCCATCAAATTTTCTAGGCAGGGGGGAGGGAACCCACCTAAATTGGTGCCATTTTTTTTTCATGTATTCATAGAAATATGGATTACAGAATGAATTATCATAATTTTCTCACGGCATGCCATTTCTTGAGTGATGTTAATACCTTGATGATTGATAGTCAATGTAGAGGGAAGAACATTAATAGTAAATACAAGAGTTTTATTTCCCTGACTATACATTTTTATTGTATTTTGACAGAAACACATGTTCCTATGGCCTTGCTGCTTTTGAATGATATCACACTATACAGCATGTGCTGAATCATTTTTTTCTGAAAAAAATGAGCTAAGTAATTTATAAACATAAATATACCTATATTTATGGCCTAATAAAATTTGATAAATTTGGTTTAGGTTAGAATACAACATTTTATGAGTAATCATATAGGTAGGTGCACACATTGTATTTTGAAATGGCAGTAATTTACTGCAATACCCATTGGTATAGACAGCTTTAAAATGTGCTAAGTTATTGCCTTGGACCTTCAGTCTTAAAAACCCTATCATCCTATGTGAATAAAAGATGGCTCTTAATAATGCCTGGGTTTCATGTTCACAGGCTTAGTCCTTTTTTTGTTATTCTCTCTTTTTCTCTTACAGACTTCACTTCTTCAGTCCATTTTCTGCTGCTTATAGGTCTTCCCTATGAGTGTGATGTGCTAAAAATAAACCAACAGTGACAGGTTTCCATTTAAAACTGATATTGCTCCTTTAGCACTAAAGTCCCCAGCACAGGAAGGACATGGATGGACCTGTTGGAGCGAGTCCTGATGATCAGAGGGATGGAGCAGCTCTGCTGTGAGGAAATACTGGGAAAATTGGGATTGTTCAACCTGGAGAAGAGAAGCTTTGGGGTGACCTAATTGTGGCCTTCCAGTGCCTGAAGGAATTGAGAAAGGTATTGGGTGTTGGGCTCCTCTCTCAGGGAACAAAGAACAGGACAGGACAAAACAGCCTCAAGCTGTGCCAGGGGAGGCTCAGGTTGGACGCCAGGAGGAATTTCTGCATGGAAAGGGTGCTCAGGCCTTGGCAGGGGCTGCCCAGGGAGGTTTGGAGTCCCCATTGCTGGAGGTGTCCAAGGAAGGCCTGGAGGTGGCACTCAGTGCTCTGGGCTGGGGACAAGGTGGGCATCGGGCACAGCTTGGACTCCATGGGCTGGGAGGGCTCTTCCAGCCTCAGTGGTTCTGTGAAGAGAGACTACAAGAAAGATGGAGAGGGACCTTGGACAGGGCCTGGAGTGACAGCACAGGGGGAATGGAGTCAAACTGAGAGGTTTAGATTGCACATTAGGAATAATTTTTTTATTCCCTGTGAGGATGGGGAGGCCCTGGCACAGGGTGCCCAGAGAAGCTGAGGCTGCCCCACCCCTGGCAGTGTCCAAAGCCAGGTTGGACGGGACTTGGAGCAGCCTGGGATAGTGGAAAGTGTCCCTGCCCATGGCAGGGGGTGGAACAGGGTGAGGTTTAAGGTCCTTTCAAACCCAAACCATTCTGTGATTCTATGACTGTCCATTAGCCAGTGTGAAATGAGATCTGCAAGAGTTGATCTAAAACTTGCACACCTTGATGTAACCCATTAAGTCACTGCCTGAACAATGTAGAGACATTAGCTTGATTTTTTAAGTAGGCATTTGCTATTTCAGTGCTTCACCAGGAGGAGGTGGAAGTTACACTCCAGGACTGGGGATGGTACTTGCATTATTTAAGAAAACTGTGCTGTTGCCTATAGTTGTCTCTCCAGGTATCCAGCTGCAGAGCAGGGATGTGACTGCACAGCTCAGCATGCACCCCAATTCTCTTCTAAATTAAACTATTAGAGTTCAGTATTTCTAGGCCATCGAGTTTCCCACACTACCTTTCCCTGCCTAGGTAAGTACAGCTGGCAGCCTGTCTGAAATGTCCAAAAAGATGTTCTGAATTAACTTCTTTAATGTCATTGCTTGCTTATTGTGCTGGCTAATTAGAAAATACAGACTTCATTCAGAACACATTATAGCTTCATTTATTTAGGGAAAAAGGAAAATTTCCCCAAATTTTCCACTTAATGGAAGTTTCCATGCTAAAGGTGTACTGCCAAACCCCAAAATTTCAGGAAGACTTTGAAACTGGAAGAAAAAGGAGATCACAGGATGTGCTGGATTAATGAAAACAGAAGAGCTGTTGGAATCCTGTCTGTAACAAGCCAAAGCAGTGTAAAATGAAGTTGGAGCTGTTACGTGCTGATGTTGTGATGATGATAGCATTCTCCAAAGTCAGGATATTTTGCCTGTTAGGGCAGCTGTGGGGCTGTCAGAATTCAGGGTTCATTTTTATTTTTTAACAGGATTTTCTGTTTCTGTGTGCACAGCCATAAAACTGGGGACCGCTCCTTCATCCTTTCTGCAGTGAGTATAATCTGCTGCTGACGGATCATAAAGAACCCAGGGCATGAAGACACGCATGGAAGAATTTGGTCACTGAAATACTCAGCATGAGCAGGAAAATACCTTCCTGAGGGGTTCCTCGTGTGTGTGGATCAGCCCTGGCTGTGCTCTGAGCTGTGCTGACCCCCAGCAGCCGAGCCAAGGCCTCCAGTGTCATTTTTGGATGGGCTGCTGTGGAGCTCGGGAGGTGTGCGGGTTAATTCCAGCTTCTCACAGCCCTGTGGCAGCCTGGAGAAGGCCAAGGAGTGTTTGGGATTATGAGGGCTAAAATTAACCTCTCCCCCTGCAGAACAAGGGAAAAGCTTACTCCCTACCAGTCAGAAAAGTAAGCACAATTTAGAGAACAGCTGCAAGGAAGAGAACGAACAGCTCTAATGGAGGAGATTCCTGTTTGGGCGATGCAAAAAGAGAAATTATTATTAAGTAGCTGAATTTCTTACAGATTGGGTTCAGCAGGTAAATTCTTTTGCTAATTTTCAACCCTGCTTTACCCACTGGGGTTCAGAGGTAATTGATAAAGGTGATAAATTGATAAAGGCTCCAGATACTCACTCAGTCCAGGGAGTTGCACTTGATGTATTTGCATCTCATCATTCAGTTGCCACTCTTCATTAGACGAGCAAAATTTTATTTTGCCCTACACAGCGAGGCCTCAGTAAAAAAATATCCTTGCAGTGTGTTAGCTTTCAGTCTGAGAAGAATGTAAATGGGTATTAGAAGCTTCGTTTGGTCAAATGGGGAGCGTTAATCAGAGCAGGGGAAGGTGGCCTGGAGTCCTAGGAAGTACTGACTCCTGTCCAGTGTTTATTTGAGTAAGATATTCCAAAAGGCCTCATGCTCAAACAAGTGTTGACGGTACCTGTGCCGGGCAGCAGCTCAGGTGTGCCAGAAACTGTTGGATCCCTTGATACTTGATCAACATCAACTTCTCTGAGGATGAGAGAGAGATTTTAGTGTTCACTGGGCCAAACTGGGATGGACAGCTTTAAAATGGGATAAAAAGGACCTGGCAATTGGAACATATATCCAGCGCAAGTCTGTTTCTTTTCCGTCTCTGTGGACTTTGGAACACTGCTGGTTATTTTACTCTTTCTTATATATTATCTTCTATTCAGATTTTTCTACATATGTTTTTAGTGGATAATAAATGCTTCTATTGATTTACCAAGATAAAGAAACTAGATTTTGATAAATATATATACACTATACTTTGTAAAGCATAATACTACCTTCATTTTCTATGGGGAGTTATTAATAATTATTTAATGCTTACCCATAGTTATGGGAAAATTACATATCATAAGCTTTCCTACAATATTTATGTGCCTAATTCCACTGAAATTTATGAGTATTTTGCTAAAAGTTGACAGGGTTTGCTCCTCCTAATAAAACATCCCATTTCTAAATAGAAAAGAACTTCACATTACCACACAGAGCGAAACATAGTGAGTCCTACAAAGTATTTAGTGTTCTAGAGACAGACCTGCCAAGCTAGGATGAGAACAGGAAATAAACCAATGTTAAATTACTGTAATGTGGGTTAAATGCTCCAAACAGAGAAGCTGTAGCTGTGATCTCTGAGGCCCCAGCAGGTACAGGAATGTTGTACAGATATTTCCAGTGTGTAGAGCACGACTACAGTTCTTAGTGATTAAAATAACTGAAATAATAAACCCAAAAATAGCTGATGACTGAAAGCAATAAACACAATTTCTGGCATCACAGGCTGAAAAGAATTTGTTCTGGGCTGAAACTTCCAACTCTTGAGAAACGAAACAAAATTTTAGCTGTCCAACCAGATTTATTGGCTACAACACCAGCCTTTAATGAACCTTAACAAAAAAGTCAATTAACAAAGAGCTTACCAGTGCAGTAGAGCACTTTTGATGATAACATGTTTCTCTAAATTTTGAATCCCTGTTGTATTTTGGGTTTTTTAAATTGACTTTTCAGTTTGTTTTTCTGATTTTGAGTGATTCTTCCCAATTACCCAACTTCTAGGCCTCATCACACACCCAACCTAATTTTGGGCTGGTGCTGCAGTCATCATTTAACATTGCAGTGGGGGATATTTCATTGGCGTAGTGTAAATGTTCTGCTTAATTTCAAAAATAAATAGAGTAGTGTGCTTTACCCAGGAAGTNTGCTTTTATATCACAGTTAAGGTGCTTCTCATTTTGGGCTCAAATTATCACAAGTTTGGGAATTGTGATTACATCAAACTAACACTTGCCCAGCACCCTGTCTCAGGCAGTTTGCTGGCTCAGATGCCTTGAAGAGTGATGCAGAAAGCCCTGCTCTGGGTAATTTGTCCATTCTCCACCTGCTGCTTGGTGATACGTGGATTATTTCATCCTGGAGCCTGCAGAAGTGTGTCCTCATGTTGCAGTTTTATTATGAGCTGATGTGACTCCTGATGTCGCTGTTGGGACGGCCGTGACATCCCTTCCCATGGAAATGTAACCTCAGCAAAAGAACTGGCCAACTTCTTTTCAGGAATATGTTTCAGCTGTGAGATCTTCAGGCTAATTTTGTTGTATAAAATGTTATTCCCTTATACCGCTTTCATATGAATTTCTTCCAGCCATCCCTTGCTACGAGAATGGTGTCTTGTAATGACTCATCCTGTTTTCATATCATTCATCAGCTTTTGTGTCTTTGTTTTCCCTGTATTTGCCTCTTCTTTTAGCTAAATATTTCCAGCCTGCCATTCTTCCTTCATTATATCTGTGGAAAGTTTCACTGCTGTATCATTGCCTGCTCTTTCTTTAATAGGGAGTGACCAGAAATTATGACAATAATTATACCACCTTGCTGAGTTTTATCAGTCATGTAACGTCTTGTGAAGGCTAAAATTTGAGGTATTCAGTCTGATTTCATTGCAAACACATAAAAAAAGAGCTCCCCAGCCCCACCAACGCTTACATGTATAGATGTAGATTATGCATATAGGTAGATAAAGAGAGGACAACTTGCACTGCATTTTTGGATCCTAAGCCCTGTAAGGCACAGAAGGCCCCATGGTCTGTGTAAATATTTTTCTCTCTATGCTAAACAGAGGCAGATTTTCCAGCTAATTTGTCTGTAAAAGAAATGCATGGGAACAGCTGTTCCCTAACAATATCTGCCAGTCCAAACTTACCTGAGACGGGATGAGCTGATGATTCAAACTGAGCTTGTCCAAACACTTCACTGCATTGGCAAGACACTAACACTTGAGTTAGTCAGGATTTGCTCGGTTCTTTTGGTCAGTCCAGCTTTGTAACCCATTAATACCACATAGAAGTCTTCAAAGGTCAATCTCATAGCATTGAAAATCCATCTTCTCCTGCTGCAAATACCCAAGTGACACGAATACACTTGCCAGCCCTGTAGGCCCTAGGGACAATGTCAATGAGTTAGTTTAAGAAGTTTCTTGAATAAAGGTCCTTTGGGGACATAGTCAGTTGTCACTGGTGGTGACAAAAGATTCTTCAGGCAGCAAAAACTAGTTTCAAAAATTAATTCATTGTTTAAATTGTTGTATCTGCCTAAAATCCCATCTGTGTTTCTCCCGATTAAGAAAAATAAATGGCCTGCTTAGATTCTTGGTTTGGGCTCTTATCTCTGTGGTGCCCACATAAATCAAGGGTAACTTCAGTGAGACTATTGCTTGTTTAATACTGATGCAAACATAGATTAGCACCAAACTGGCCATCAGTCTCTAATGGGAGTATGCCATGGGTTGTGTTTCCAGTGTCTGTGTCAAGGGTGGTCAGCATTTAATAACCGAGATGTAATTATGGGAGACACTCAGGGAGTGTGGTTGAAGAATGGCTGGAGTGGACTGGAGTAGCTGGCATGTTCAGGAGGGATGTGATAAGTACCAAAAGCTGCTCTTCTCCCTCAGGCTGTGGGAAGAAGTCCCCAGAGCAGCAACACTCACCGTTTGAACCATTAAATGTTACACTTTGCTCAAAGTTATTAACTGCACGGGGCTGGCAGGAATCCATTTGCAATAATTGTGGTCTGGTTTCTCTGTTGCTTCTGCCGGTGGCTAAGGCAATGTCCCCTTCCTGTCCTCCACAGCTACCTAGAAGCTGTTGTGTGACATTTACAGCTACTGGCAAAGTGGCTTTGATGAGGTCTTTGGTGGGATATTTTTGGAAACCATTTCAACTTTAATGGGATGCCCATTTGTCCATCTAAAAGACTTGTCTTGATCTGTTAGACCTTTTATAGCTCTGTGTTTCATGTCTGGGAGAGTCACTTCCCTGACTTTCACCCCTCTGTTAGACCAGAAATTCCAGTAGAGTTAAAACTTGACTTTATTCCCAGTTGTGCTCTCTCACATGTTGCGGGTGAGGGCTCTGTGGTGGACTGTGCCAGCTGTGCACTCCACAACACAGACCCAGGGGATGTTGGGATTTCTTCTCCCAGCTCAGAGATTCCTCAGCTTCAATCCTATTTGGCACACAGAGGATCTAATATTGTCTCGGGTTTCCCCAGCACCCAGGCACTGCGCCCTGTGCTGAAGTTTCCCTAGGGAATAAGGGAATGCAGATTGCTGCCATCCTGACACTGTAGTAGGATTTTATGAAATATTCCTTAACTTGGGACTGAACACAGATGGCTTCATGTGGAACTGGGCAAGAGTCGGTCAACCCTTTTTTTGTCCTACTTCAGCACAGAGATACAAAGATTGCAAACCAATGTAATTTCCTTTGTAGCTTCATACTGACACATCAAAATAGCGAGAAATTGAGAACAGGTTGCCCAGAGAAGCTGTGGCTGCCCTGGATCCCTGGAAGTGTCCAAGGCCAGGTTGGACAGGGCTTGGAGCACCCTGGGATAGTGGAAGGTGTCCCTGCCCATGGCAGGGATGTTGGAACCCTTCCCGCCCAAACCTTTCTATGATTCTATGATTATAATGAGCTAAATTCTCTCTTTCCAGTTTGTATAGGTTAGGAGTCTTCTGATTATGAGAAGCAATGATATTTTGGTTATACTGAAGTAAATTCTCATTGAGTGAGTGAAAATACACATTTTAAATTTGCATTAATTATTGTTCACTTGTCACAACTCAGAGAACTTGTGCTGCATTTAAAGGTGGGGGAGACATGAGTGTGGGTTTCTTCCCCAACCTCAACCTACCTCCCTTTGGGTTTCCTAACAGAGAAATCAAAAGAAATAGGAAATCACGGAAACACAGAATGGTTTTGGTTAAAAGGGACCTTAAAGATCATCTAATTCCAACTCCCTGCCATGTGCAGGGAAATTGTTACCTCAGTTATAGGTGTTGTTCTAAGGCACTGAATACAAATTTCAAAATAATAGATAAACAAGGGTTAATATTTTCCCAAGTTGCGAGCAGGTAATTAAAAAAGCTATTCAAAAGTGTTTATAAACCACAGATATAGAAGAGTTCCTAACTGAGTGAAATGATGCAAGGACAAAACTTTTATTGGCTTTGGAGAATACAGAGCCATTTGAATTGTTGTTATTGTGCTCACCCTTCATTTGTGTTTTAGCTTTGTAATTTAGTTACTGGTGAGGTGTAATCACTCTTGATGGATGTGTTCACAACTAAGTTGTAAAAAAAGCTGCTGACTGTGTTCTGGGAGCTGCTAATTATCCTTAGCTGTTATTAGTTCTAGTACCAGTCAGAGATGTTCAGCTCTTCAGGATCTTCTGTGCGTACGAACAGAACCCTTATTAGTGTCAACACTCCAAAATGTCCCCCTGATTCTGACAGCTGTCCCCAGACTCTACAGAGAAGTAGTGGCCAGCGGTGTAAATCAGCCCTTTTGCTGGGAGAGGGATCAGAAGCTCTGAGTGAAGTGCATCCCATGCGAGATGAGCTTTCCAAACCCTCCATCTGTGCGGTATCCCAGTTTGGAAAAGTTGAACTGTGTTCTGTGCTTGTTAAGAGTCATAAATACGTTCCTCCTGGTACAAAAGCCTTTATGTTTGCTATTATCCAGTCTCATTTTCTGGTTCAAGCCGTGATGCTTTCTGAGCAGAGTGTGTTTATTTCAGATTATTAGGATTTACCCTGCTAAGAGACTCACCATGTTTTTTAGAGGCTGAAGCACCTGTGTTGTTTTCCATGAGTCTTTGGAACTTGGCAGGGAAAAACACCTCCAGAACCAGAGAAAAGCATTTCTTACTCTATGAAATTCTGTTCAGTTTTGGCTGAGATGTAAACTTGCTAATTTCCCTTTTTAGCACTTGATTTCTTAGCGAAATGCTGGCAGTTTGTCAAAACATAAATGGTGTAGCCTGGCACACTGTGCCACTGTGGATCACAGCAGGTGGCATTGGCAGGGACGTGGGCTCCTCAGGGTGCACTGAGAAAGGATTTGGGCTACACTGCACTTGTAATGCAATATTGTCTCATGGATTCTAGTGAGCGAACAAAAAAATAACCTCAAAACTCCACTTCTCAGTCAAGATAAAGATCTCTCTTTGGCAGGAAAAGCTGTTTCTCTTGTGGGGTCCGAACACAGCTGGTGGCAGGTGACTGAGAACTGCTGGGATTTCTCTTTCCCCTTGTTCTCATGTGAAGAAGACTGGAATATAGCAGCCCTCTCCTCTGTATGGTGATTTTCTTGTGTTATGAGTTGCTTCAGTTGCAGTGTCAGGCACTCAAAAGTTATGAAAAGCCAGCCATGGTGTCATCTTTTAATTCAGCATCTATGGGCACTGGGAGGGGACCTCAAATCCTGCGTCAGTTCAGGCCCTCCTGGCCACAGAGCCCTGGAGGGGCTGGAGCGTGTCCAGGGCAGGGAACGGAGCTGGGGAAGGGGCTGGAGCCCCAGGAGCGGCTGAGGGAGCTGGGAAAGGGGCTCAGCCTCAGGAAAAGGAGGCTCAGGGGGGACCTTGTGGCTCTGCACAACTCCCTGACAGGAGGGGGCAGCCAGGGGGGGTCGGGCTCTGCTCCCAGGGAACAGGGACAGGACAAGGGGAAACGGCCTCAAGCTGTGCCGGGGGAGGCTCAGGTTGGATATTAGGGAAAATTCCTTCACGAGAAGGGTGATCAGGCGCTGGAACAGACTGCCCAGGGAAATGGTGGACTCACCACTCCTGGAGAGTTCAAAAAATGTGTAGAAGTGGACTTGGGCTGGTGAATTTGGTGATCTTGGAGGGCTTTTCCAACCTCACTGGTTCTGAGATTGGGGTATCGGCTTTAACTGCAGCACTGAACTCTCTGCCAGGTCTCTCACGTACCTGGGGTAAGTGCACCTGAGTGTGTGTCAGGAAGATTCCCAGCTCATGTATGGAATTCCCAAGGTGCCAGGAGAAGAGAACAACAGAAGATTGCTGAAAGAGAAAGGCTCACCTGTGCTGGGGGCAGGTGAATGAGAAGAATTCTCCTCTATCCTTGTTTTTGCTGCAAGCTCCATCATGTTGCTGAGCAAGCCCCTTCAGCCAAAACAGCTCTTGTGGCCATTCACTGTCTCATCCCCTGCACTCTCAGGCCTAATGTGGAGAAGTGCTGAGCGCTCAGAGGCACAAATGAAATCGATGGGCAGCGTGGTCACTCAGCATTCCCCAAATTAACGAGGAGTGGGATGGATATCTGGGTATAGGGACAACAGCAGGTGCCAATCTTTCCTCTGCAAATGATTTGCAGCATGGCTTGTTTGGGTTGTTTGTCTTTGTGTCTCCGTTGTGAACACAACTTGCAGTAAATGTAAATTAATGAATGTGCGAGACGCTCCTGGCTATAACTTCCCCCAATAACACGTGGAATTAATATCTTTTCCATGTGCAGCAGATTGTGGGTGGTATTGAGGTACAGCTCTATACTGCACACAGTGTACACGTCACACTCATATAGGTACAGATGGCCCGAGATGGACCAGCACACAAAGGAGCTGCACCTGCTCCCACTGAAATCAATAAAATTTCCATCCATTTCAATACTCACAGGAGATGATGGATTAGGAGAACTTAATTTGGGGCTTTGGGGAATGATATTCACAACTTTAATTGTATTCATGTAAAATGCACATTGATCCTTGAACAAATTCTCAGTAAAGCTGGCCATCGAAAAAAAATCAGAACTTTGCAAATGCCTCTGCACATTCTTCCTGTGATTAACTGTTCTTTAAAAGACAGGAGAAGGTAGGGATGTAATAGAAGTTATCGCCCTGTTTGCAATTATTCTGAGCAGTAAAACAGATTAAGTAGAGGCTTAAGGCATGAGCTTAGTGAATGTAGCCATACCTAAACAAACAGTGGCAATTCTGCTCTTTCACTCTGAATTTTAAGATTAAATAAATGGCAGAGTAATTTAAATTATATGTAAGCACATGCAAATATTTGATTAATGGAGTCTTGACACTTTCACTTGTAATTCCTACTCTCTTATTAAAATCATCCACCAAATTTTGAAGTAGAAATTAAATTTTGCTCTCATTAAAAGCATTACTTTTCAAATATGATCGTGCACTGTGACAAATGCTACTGAATTCTGCATTAGCACAGAAGCTCCTGAGCTCTCAGATCTGTCAGCCTCCTGTATAAACAAACAAAATTCTCTGCTAAAATCTCTGTGATTTATCTAATGGTGGTGGGGAGAAATACCTGGCCAGTGCAACACCTCGGATGCTGAGGAGCATTGCCTTCATGCTTAACCTCCCTCTGCTTCCTTTCCTTCCTCCAGGAGTTAATTTGAAGAATTTGGATGTTTAAGAAGCATGAGGGAAGGGAAGTAAGAGAAGAGATATTTTCATTCACTTATGTGCTTACAAATGATGCTGAGGCATGAGCTGTGAGCTGATTTGCAAAGTGCACATTGCCATTCAAATATTTACAGTGTACCTGTAAAGCACCAGGGTACCACAGGGGTAAAAACCCCTGCTCTCATCACTTTTGTGTGGGAGAGGAACACAAGAAGGCTCCATCTAAATCAATATGACTTTTGCTTCTGCCTTCAGAGAAGGTGAGGGAAGAAATTTCTGCCTCACGTTCAGCTTGGGGATTTAATCTGGATTTACACTGGTGAAATTGAGAAGAAGGGGTCACGGAGTGGCTGAGCAAGTGTAAGAATAAGTGGCAGCTGAAGGGGATGGTCCTGCACCACCTGCGAGGTTTGCTCATCCCAGACCTGCTCAGCAATGGCTTTGCTGCTTATCTGACTCCTCAGTGATCCCCCTTGGCTTGTTAAAGATGAACAAAATGCTGTCTTTTGCTGCCAGGTGAGTTTTCCGCTGATTTAGTGAGTTGAACCGGGTCAAGCAAAGTTGCTGCAAGGCTAAGAGGAACTTGGGGAACTTTTCTTTTGGTGGCAGGGCAGCCAACTGGGCAGAACTCATTTTCTGAGCCCTACTAGTGTCTTCATGTGAGCTGCTGTGGTGGGAACAGCAGCAGCAGCAGTGGGGTTGGGCGTTGGGATCTCCAGCCAGCCTCAGTCTTTCTGGGGTTTCACTGTTGAATAATTGTTCTTTGCATCCTGTTCTGAGTGGAGGAGTCTGGCCTGGGCTACTGCGTTGATCTGGGCTTAAGCTCATAAACTTTGAGGGCAGAGGCAGGGAAAGTTCCCGTGTATGTGCAGTGTTGTTCATAAATATTGAAGTAAAAAATAAACAATGGCTGAGTCCCTGATTTCACAGGCTGCTGATCCTGCCTGTTTGAGATTTTAATTCAGATAGTTCACTGAAAATGTCCCATTAATACTGCAAAGCTCACATATTCAGGAAACGCTTATATTTAAAGCAAATTAACAAGGAAGCTCGTGGGCGTCTATTGAAGTGCATGAGGATCTTTACAAGTATCTCTTGTTTGTAAAGACAAATGTGCAAGGACAACTGCTGCAAGCCTAAACACCACTTCTGCTAATGAGCTGACTCCACGCCAGCACCAGGACACACGATCTTCCCCCTTCAGCCGCTGTAATTAATATTCATTTTTACTTCACGGAAATCACCCCTGTTCACTTCCCACCCCACGCCGGCATCCCTGAGCTAATCCCGCTCTCGGAGTCCACACGGAGTCCGGGGCGCCGCGGTTCCTCTCTGTTCCAGTGAAGTTTGCGAGTTTTTTTCCTCCCTAGCGAGGCAAACCCCCGCAGGTGAGCGGAGTCTGCGGGGAGCGCAGAGGTGAGGAAGAGGGGGCGATGTCCGCCAAGGGATGGACGAGGCGGGGGCCGGGGTGGGCAGGAGCGAGGCCAGGCAGGCAGGAGCGAGGGAAGGAAGGCGGGAAGGAGGGCAAGCGGCTGGTGCCTGCGGCTGCAGTTCGCCGTCCCTCCGAGCCGCGGCGGGGGCACACTCCGCCCGCGTTTGGCGAGCGCGGCTTCGCGCCGCTCCTGAGTGGGGCAAGGCGGAGGCAGCCGGGGACTGAGGCGGAGGTGAGGACGCGGGACACCGTGGGGTGGGATGGGATGTGAGATGGAGTGGGATGGGGGACTCCCACCGTAACAGCGAGGCCGCCCGGGCTGCGGGAGCCGCGGCCCCACGCTCTGAGCGGGTGCGGGAGGGAGCGAAGCCGCTCGCCCGAAGCCGCTCGCCCCGGTGGCTCCTCGCAGCAGCCTGGGGCCACGAGCGCGGCCGCCGTGAGGGTCTCTGAGCGGTGGGTGCTGCTACGTGGCGCCGTCCAAGGGAGAAGCACTTGAGCGTGGGCTGCTTGGCAGCATCCCGCTTCCCTCGGATCAAACTCTGTGCTCCTTGTCTAACATCCGGAGTGTTAGAGCTCCTCGGGACTCTGGAAATACAGTGCGAGTCCTTCTGAAGGCTGGGATTGGTTATTAGGATTCCAAAGGGATTAGCAGGCTCCTCTGAAAATATCTGGGGAAGATCAGATTTTACTCAGCTTCCGTGCAGAAAATGTGTGGTTCCTAAGTCTGCGTTGACGTTTGGATCTGAGAGGATATTGAGACACTCGAGATTTACATGGTCATCTTCACGTGAAAGGTTAGGAGTGATTATTTTCCTTTTTAAAAGGTTTTACAGACAGTTTCTGGTGGTTTTGCTGATGGAGTTGCCCGCAGAAGTGTGAGGGAGGAGCACAGGTAAACCCAATAAAGGGGTTCAAAGGCAAGAGGGGAGGGGAGTTTGGTGTAGTTAAACGGGCAAATTCCCGTTTTGTATTCACTCGGCTAAGGAACAACTCTCTTCCAGGAGTGAGAGAGCCTGTCCTGCCCCAGGTTGGAGATGAGTGGAGGGGGTGGGGTGAAGAATTGAACGTTTGCGTTTGAAACCAGCAGCGCTTTAGCTGCCGCTCACTTGTGAGGGGTCCTTCCCTTGTATCGGCCGTAAAAGGCTGAATCAACGCGAAGTTTGTTTATTAGGAAATGAAGGTTTGTGCTGCTTTAGGGTAACACCCGGAGGTTTGCCCCCTCAGGGCCTCTCGTGTTCCAGCAGTGGTTGCGACTGGCCCAGGTTTGTGCGGGATGTTCTCGGGGAGCAGCGGGAGCCGGCGGTGGGGCTGACCTGCCGCGCACACCGGGCAGCCAACAGGTCCCCGCGGGGTTGACTCGCCACCCGGAACTTCGCGCTCCGAATTCACACGGGTGGCAGCCGAGACACTGAGCCTCCGAGGAAACAGGCCTACAGGTGGCATTTCGGGATCAGGCATCAGCAGCAAACTCAGCCTCGGCAGTGGGTGAGCGCCGGTCCGGAGTTGGGCTCAGTAAGTGCCGAGAGCGGCTTTGCCGGAGGTTCCTTCCCCGGCGCCGCGGAGCATCTCCCGCTCGGGCAGGGCGGGGGGCGCGGGGTGGGAGCGCAGCGCAGCCGCGGCGGGAGAGAGGGGGGCAGGAAGGGAGGGAAGGAGCGCGCCCCGAGCCCCTGGCCCGCTCTGCCGTGCGCTGCCTGACCTGGCTGTGCCCGTGGCCGGAGGACAAAGCGGGCGGTGGGGCTGCCAGGGAGTTGGCTGCCCTATCCCGGAGGAGCAGCGGCGGAGAACCGGCTGCCGAGGCAGGGATGCCCGAAGCCCTCGCGAACGCTTGCTGCCTTCTTTCTCCCCCCCTCCTCCCTCCCTTCCTTTTTTTTTCCCTTTTGCCGATGCGGGGAGGCGGGCGCGAGCAGCGGCTCCGCAGCGCAGCAGCGCTTTCCCCGCGNGTTTCCCGGCGGAAAGGGGTAAGCCGGGGGCGAGGGAGGGATGCGCAGGTGGGGGGGGATGCTGGACCTGCGCTGCCGCGGCTCCTCGGGCTGCCTCAGCCTGGAGGCTCCCACCCTGCTGGGGCAAAGGCAGGGCTCCGCGGCCGGAACCGGGAGAGCCTCCTCCAGCGAGGACAAACACCCGTCTCCACCTCACCTTCCCCATCGGTCCCTGTCGCCAAGCAGAGGAGAGGCGGTGACCTCAACTATTGTGGTGTCGCTTTGAGATGCAGGGTTAATTTGCGAGGGCCAGTAGTAGCAGAAATGCAGCCCTCAGACTTTAATATCTGCATGTGGTAATGGATAAAATAAAGGAACCCGTTAGTATTCCGCTCCTGTAATACTTGGCGCGGGAGAGGCTGCTCTTCCATCTCATTTCCGAGCTCCTTTGGGGGAAGCGGAGTGGTGCTGGGTGCCTTCTCCGCTGCCTTTTCCCGAGTGCCTCAGCCCTTCAGGCATCGGGGGAGTCCGGCGGAGGGGAGACGGGAAGCTCCTTGCCTTGCGACCGCAAAGCTGCGGGGAGACACCTTCTCGAGCTCGGAAAGCCCCAGGAACGCTTTGGGAGTGGGATTATGGCAGGAATCAGCAGGGTAACCCCGGTGCCCGGCTCCTGGTGGGTGATGTGGCTCTGCTGCCTGCCTTTCACACAGCCCAGAGATTTTATCTATCCCTGTGGCTGATGCGAGCCCTGTGTTTGAAATGTTGTGCGAACTTGAGGGATGTACGGTAAGGTCAGCCGTGGGGGCTGGAGCCTGAGCACTGAGATTACCTTGGGAAGAGCAAGGTAGACGTGTGGGTGGTGTCATCTGGGGGCACACGCTGGAAGAAGCAGATGCCGGCTTTCCAGCCCCTCTGCGTGTTTCGGCAGTGGCCATTAATGATGACTGGACGTTAATTCAGAGGGATGGGTACGGTAGTCGAAGGGGTTTTTGGATGCAAATCAATTCCCGTTGACTCATTTGGGCCCCGCCGAGGTGTGGGGGGAAGCCCCTGTGTTTGCAAGGCGGGTTGCTCCCACTCCCGTCATCAAAAGTTGAGGTGGAAACATTTCCGTGTCTGTTCCCACCCACCCCCCGACGGGAGGAGGTTCGTGACATATAAATTTCTCAGACTGCTCTTTGGGCTGTCTGCGTGTTAAGCAAATACGTTTCTCACTTCTCACTGAGAACAGTTTTGCTCTCTGATGAGTGGAAACTGGGGAAAAAGAGATATTTAAAAATAAAATCAGACTGTATAGCTGGAGTGGTAAAGCAAATGTTCTCAAGATCCCACGTAACAAGCTGGGGATGAATGCAAACTGTTCCTGCCGCGTAACTCTTCCAAATTCAGTTCTCCCTGAGAGATGCGATCTCCTCCTGCCTCCCAGCAGAGCCCGATCTGCACGGATCACAAAACCGGTGTGAGGATGCTTTTCCCAGCGTCCTGAAGGGGCAACGGGAGCGGGAGTGACAGCCTTGTCGCACGCGTAACCCAGCACCTACAGCAGCGGCGTGGGAACCCACCCTGCTTTCAACTATCTGATGTGTCAAAGCTTTGCGAAATTTTGGGCAGGTTACTCCCAAATTGGGGACTTCTGGCTCTCCCCACTTGCTTCAGCTGCTGTGGATGTGGCAGGCCCCCTTATGCCATCCTCTGGAAGGCACAGCTGACTGTAGGTGACACGTGCTTAATTTTCAGGGGAATGACTGTGGACAGGTAAAGGGACACTTAAATCAGGCTTGCTCGTGTTTTTATTCGAAGTTTCATGTGCAGCCTTTCAAATCCTGCTTTTTCTGTAACTTCCCAATGACAACATGTGCACGTATCTGGAAAAGTGAAGGAGCATCTAATTCCTTTGGCAAAACGGGAATGGTTGTTAGAGCAATCTGCTAAACACCTTCAAAAGTGAGTGCTAGTTCAGTGTGCATTTTGCAGATGAAGAGATCCAGTCAGCTTTGTGAGACCATGGTTATCACTCATTCTTCAACCAACAAAGCATCGTATCAGCTGTGTAAATGAGCTTCTCAGGTCTGGGCTCTGATTTTCTGTACAGAAATGGAAGCCTGAAGCACGAAGTCTGTTGAGTTGCTGCTGTGTGTCCATGATATAGATGCATGGGATAGCTTGGGGTTGGTGGCTGTTTGGGTCAGCTCCACTGCAGTGCTGGGTGGGCACCTGCTGTGGACTGAAGCTTTGCCCTTCAGAAGCTGCTAGAGGACTGGTTCAGGGATATAGAGCTTTGCCAGGGCTGCCAGAAGAGCGTGGATATCAGACAGGAGGTAGAACTTGGCTCGAGTTCTTTTCCCTCAATTTACAAAATAAACTTCCATAAGTTCCTTATGTATTGCTGCTGGACCCAGGACACTTCAGGAAACACATTTTTACTTGGTGAGACACATCCTTAAAAAGTGGGATCCTTCAGGTCTCCCTCGTTTGCTGCTCCTTTCCTTCTTCCCACACCTTAGCAGCCTGAAATCCATGCAGAGTTACCCCTGAACCCTGGGATTTAAGTACTTTGTTAACAGCTTCAAACGAGAGACATGAGTTGTTATAACTCTGCTCGTGATTATCAAGCAGGTGAAGGAAATAAAACCAGTAGCTTTGCGCTTTTGCTTTCATGGCTTTAGTGAACTTCTGGAAGCAATTAGGCCTTAGTCAAAATGCTCTTAAACAGGAAAATAACATGAACAGTAGCTTTCCTTTTTTTTTTTTTTTGGTTTTGTTTTTATATTTGTGTTTGCATATGGGCCTCTGTCTAGCCCAGCAGCAAAATCTGAAAATAGGAAAGTAAATTCTGGTCTTAGTTCAGTTTTAACAGTAAGTCTGATATAAAACCATTGGTTTGGCAAAGAGAACCTTTTTACCCACGAAGGTTGTTTTTGGATCTTCTTCTCCAAGCTTGAAGTAAACTTAACAGACTTCTGGCAAAATGAAGCATTGGGGTTTTTTGTGTGTGAACCAGCTGTTTTCCTCTTGAATTTAGAGTGCACAGATGAAAACCGACCTGGTAGCCAATTATTATTTACTTCTTGGTGCTTGAAACATGCAGAGGGATAACTGAATAGTGGAAGCTTGAAATCTGGATCAAGCCAAAAGGCTGATTGAGAATTAAACCCAAGTTTGCTTGTTCTGTCCTATTAATAGTTTATGAATTCAGTGTCTGAACCACAGAAAACAGTAGTTAAAGTGGCAAGGATTATTGCTCGAAATCCTGCAATCAGAGCTTGCTGTTTTAATTAAAAATAACTAATCAACTGATTGATGAAGGGGAAAAAAGTGCCTTGCAGGTATATATATTAATTTTGCTGCTGCCAGAGGATTCTATTTCATGTATTTGTTGATGTGAAGTCTTTTGGGGGAAGAGACACTGAGTGCCTAAAAAGCTTGTGCAAGCACAGCAGAGCAGGCTTCTGGGAGAGGAGATGCTCCTGCAGCTTTGCATGCTTAGGTGATTTATTACAAGAGGCTTGATAAGCAGTAGTAACTCAGCAGTAGTGGGAAGTGGTTTGTTTTTGGCAGTTCAGGCAGTGGGTGTAATGCCCTGGCGGTGGCTTGGCGTGTTCCTGAGCTGTTAGGGTTAGGATGACAGGCTGTTCTTGGGCCACTGCATATCTGGCTGGACTTTTATCAAGCTGTAGCTCCAAAGAAGGTAGAAGAAGTCATTCTGATGGCTGGTGACAAACCTCTGAGGAAGAGCTAAAGTCACTTAAAAGAATGTCTGTTTTGTACACATAAATCTACTGATCTGACCTCCTTATGGCCCCCTATATGGCCAAAACACACAGCTTTGTGTATGGGAGGGAGAAGGATGTTCTCCCTGGATTCACTTGGGAAGGGAAAGCCACTAGGGAGAAGGGTGATCTACAGCTGGAGAGTGGCTGCAGCTGCCTTGCATCCCTGTGGATTCCCCTGTCAGCAGAAACTTGACCTTGTCAGTGTGATTGCCCTCAATCCTTGGCTAATCCCAGAATCTCAAAATGGTCTGGGTTGGAAGAGACCTTAAAGCCCACCCAGTCTCACCCTGTGCTGTGGGCAGGGATATCTTCCACTATCCCAGGTTGCTCCAAGCCCTGTAAAACCTAGCCTTGGACACTTCCAGGGATCCAGGGGCAGCAGCAAAATGTTACGGAGCTACCTTAGAGGTTCCAGGGTGCAGCAAACCCCAGCACTGGGGAATTGGGATGAGCAAGGGAGCCCCTCTGCTCTCTGCCTGTGTGGGAAAGGCAGGAGAAGGGGTTAATTGTTTGTTTGGGCTGCTTCGGAGGAACTTTGTCTCTGCTGAGAACCTCTTGCAGGGGCTTTGGAGAGCAATTAGAGGCCCAAGCAGACAAGTGGTGGATCTCAATTAGGAAGCCGCAGCTGTGGTGACAGCACAGCTGGGATGAGCCAGGTGCCAGTCAGGCTCTCCCACCCTGTGGATAAAATCCTTGCTCGAGCTGTGCTGGCTCATACTGGGAATAACCACAGGGAAATAATGCTCCAGTAAGATTTTACATCGGTGGCATCAAGATTGCAATCCTAGCCTAAAGGTGAACAGAGGAATCCTGGGCTTTCTCCCAGTTTTGCTTGGAACTTCAAACAAACCAAGCTTGCCTGTCCTGGATGTTTGCCTGAGGAAGGGCCATGGACTGCTGTCGTTCTCCAGCCTGTTTTGTCTGTCATCAAGAGAATGCCCTGCAACAGAAAAAAAGACAGTTCTGGTTCAAATAAATTCCCTGGAATAGTGTAGTCTGAAGGGCAAGGAAAAAAGAGCAACAGAGTGAGGTTCAAAGGGAAGTGCCACAAAGGCTGCAGCTGTTTTCTGTCACTGAAGTACTCCCTTATTTTTCTTATTTAGTTCATACGTTTCATTTTCTAACCTGAACAAACCGTTTGAGGTATTGAGAGAAGAAAATGAGGTAAAAAGGCAAAGCTGACTTGATTAAAGCTGGTGGAAGGATTTTTGGGAGCAGTGTGGGAAGGATGCAAGGAGATAAATACTCCTGGTAAAGCATTTTGACGAGCCATCTTAGTAAGAGTAGTGAGTCCTTTCTGAGGTACAGATTTTGTTTAAGAACTGAAAGGCTGCTCTGATAGAAGTGATTTAATTAGTGGGAGACAAACATATAGACCCTACTTTTACCAGTGCTTTTTATTAATTTGGTGGTTAGGCAGTCAAGTTTGGATAAGAATTTGTGCCTAAAATAGCTTTGTTTTTCCAGAAGTACACATTAGCACACATTTCTGCTTAAAACCAACCCAAATAATTCTGTATTTAATGGCTTAGGACCCAGGTTGTGAGAGGGAGGGTGTAAATAGCAATGCCTGAGGATCTGGGAGGCTGTGTGATAAGTGTTGTTGCTGTGATATGTCCATTTTGTAGACTTCATATTATAACTGAGGAACCTTCCTGCACAGCCAGGTTGTTGCATTCACTTCATTCATGTGCTGATTGCTGTATTTACTTCATTCACGTGGTTCCTTTTTGCATATTTTAAACAGATAAAAATAGTCCTTTTTTTCCCATTCAAATTCTGGTTCAATGTCCAGCCATTGGAGGGTTTGGCGATTTTTTTTCTTTTGGGTGAGATATACAACTGCAATCTGTTACTTTGCATTTAATGTGGTGCTTCTGACAAAAACATGGATACTAATCCCAGTGTGAAGAGTAATTTGAATGGCTGATTGCAACATTTTCTGTTTCCCCCTCTATATCTGTAGAAGCAGTGCTTGTGTCTCAGTGGGTGTTGTCTTCCACTGGGCACTTCCATGGTTGATTTTGGCAAGAGGGAGAGAACTCCTGTGACCTGATTGTCTGGGTGTGCTGGGAGCTATCCCTTGGGAATGCTCCATATGGATATTGAGAGCTCTGTATCGTGTCCCAACACCATGTGGGTGTATAACTCCAGATTTCTCTGATATCCAGGTTATGGGAAACAGCATAATTCAAAGCCAACAGTTCTACTGAGATATCAGGATATTCCTTGGACTGGCAGCTCCAAATGTTGCTGGGATGACATCAGACAGCTTTGTGCTGCCTCCTTGCAAATCTTAGTGTGAACTTGGCCTGTTTGTAGGGGTGTTTGCCCAGTCAAGCAAAAACCCTGTTCCTTGCTCCCATTACAGGAGCTGTTCAACCTTCAGGGATGGATTTTACAGTACTGGGCGGGTGGCTCGTGGATTATGGGTTGGAAGTAGGCTTGGCAGGGCTGGGTTTGCAGCTGGATTTTGATCTTGGAGGTCTTTTCCAACCAGGATTGGATGATGATGATTACTATCATGATTGCGGAGAAAAGGAATATTTTTCTGAAAAGAGAAATCCGTTATGGCCTTTTGGGAGTAGGAGAAGAGGCAAACACTGCTATGGCTTTGATTGAGTTTTCATTTGACTGTTTTTTGAGTGTTTCCTCTAAACAATGAATATTTGAGCGTGGCTGAACTCCAAGGTTATGTTCTTGACCACTATGGCAGATCTTTATTCCCAAGATTCTCCCCTGAACAGAACTGCTTCACCAAGCAAACTGAATCTATGGATTATGAAGTTGTTTGGGTTTTTTCTTCCAGTTTTTACATTTGGGTAATATCCAAGCTTGAAATAACTTGGGAACCTTTGGTTTCTTGTAGTGTGTTCAACAACACAAAATAACTTGGGGCTTTATTCTCTGCTCTTGTCTGCAAACAGAGATTGCAAGTTTGAGGAAACTGTTTGTGAGGCAGCACAGTGGAAGTAATTAAAATGTGATGCATTTAATTTTACCTGTTGCGTCTAGAGTGATTGCAAACTAGAAATGAAACCCACAGTTTAATGGAATTAGGTTGTGACACTTCAGTGCCATGTGTATGACAAGGAAAAATGAACAACTTGATGCAGAAATAGATTGCCATTGAATTTTTTTTTTTTTGGTTCCTGTCAAAGAAAGAGGAGTGTGAGCACAAGTTAAATTCAAAGAAGCACTGACTGGTTTCTGAATCCATTTAGCTTACGGAGCTTCAAGTTATTTAACGTTCACAAATAGGATCTTTAAATCTCTCAAGAGCAGTCTGGACTTTGTTACTCAGATGTCCACTGGAATGAATTTGTTCATAGTAATGAAATTGCTGCAGTTTTGATAGTCAAGGAGCTTTCCAGGACTCTCATTTTACTTTAAGTTGCTGGACTTTTTCCCCTGTAGGTGCCCAAATCAATCATAGAGCAGAAGACAATCTTATTCACCAGCCTTCCCTTACTACTTTTTAAAATTTTTTTTTTACTTTCTGAGAGCAATGCCTTTCATTGGAATAAAACTTGAAGTTTCAAAAAAATAAATCTTTTAACATTAAATGTGAAACAAGGTTATTTGCATAAGTCCTTATACCTGAGAAAGATCTGGATAAATGCACCTGGTGAGTTTCAGATGGTTTTGGCTTTTAAGGATGCACAGCCTTTAATAAAATCGGATTCATGACTGGTGAACCACGGGGCTTGTAAAATTCACTTTGTATTTTGAAAAACTCCAGGGGATGAGATACTGCAAAAACACAGTTGGAGTAAGAGAGGAATACACAGCTCCCAGGAATTCCCCAGCAGCCTCTGTGGTGTCCTTGTGCCTGGCAGCCTCCTCAGGAAGCAGAGGAGAGGGAGGGGAAAGGCTCCTGGTGGGTGATGTTTCTCTGTTCTGCAGTTGCTCTGGATTTGTCCAGAGGTTTCTGTGGATGAGGGAAGTTCAGCAATACGGCAGCTACAGCAGGACAGGAAAGCTTGGGGGGATTGTGGCCTTTTTTCATCTGGGAAGGGGATGGGAAGGAAGCTGGAGGGACTGAAGCTACTGAATAGATGAATCAGGCTGCTCATGAAATTCATAATAGATGGAGGCTTTGTCCACTGGCACTGCAACCCGCTTCCCTTTCAGCTTTATTTCTTCCTGATTATAGCTTCAAACAGCAATGAGGCAGTGGAATACAGTGCCTGCATTTCCTCATTGAAGGGAAAGGACAGAGGATTATTGAAATCCCTTAAAAAAATCTATTTTTTTTTTTTGGGGGGGGGGTACAATGATCTCCCTTAGGGTCTTTGACAATGTTCCTATTCTAATATCTTTGAAGGCAGATTACAAAAAAAAAATCTAACTACTAGGGGAGTCTCAAACTAAAGGGATTCAGCCATCAGAAATATGGATGTTATGTCCGCTTGCCCTCCCACAATTTTCAGGATAGTGGCAAGTTTATGACTTGGGCTGCCAGAGGATGTCATTGAGGGCATGAAATTCCAAGTTCTCTCCAAGGATACCCTTGCATAACTGCTGTGGAAGAAATGAGCAGATTGTTTTGGTGGCACAACAGGTAACTGCAATGCCAAGGCTACTGCCAAATGAACTCAGTCTTTTGAGCCACGCACATCTGATGTGAGTGGGGCCTTTTTGGATAGCAAGGGATCAGTTCAGGGCAATTGCTGGACTGGTTTGAAAACAATTCTGAACTGAAATGAGGCTGGCACTGGTTGTGCCAGAGTTAGTCCCTGTGTGCTGAGAGGAGGTGGTGGTTTGGTGGGGACATGTAAAGCTGATGGAGAAAGTGTCATGTAGCTGGAAAATTTTTCTAATCTTGAGTTTGCCTTGAGTAACCTGAATCTTGCTGTAGAATTCTTCTGCCCCTGTGTTTTAGAGTGAAGCAAGTCTTTACCTTGGTGTTAAAACCAACAGCTACAGTTCATGGGATCCCAGACTGGTTTGAGTTGGAAGGGACCTTAAAGCCCATCCAGTGCCACCCCTGCCATGGGCAGGGACACCTTCCACTATCCCAGGCTGATCCAAGCCCCATCCAACCTGGCCTTGGGCACTGCCAGGGATCCAGGGGCAGCCACAGCTTCTCTGGGCACCCTGTGCCAGGGCCTGCCCACCCTCCCAGGGAACAATTCCTTCCTAACATCCAATCTAATCTAATGCCCTGCTCCTATCTCTGTACACAAATATCTCTTCCCCCGTGTCAGTAACATCTTCACCCTGCTGTTGGAATACTTGAAGTGATCTGGGAGATGTCCAGGGTCCTGAAACGACAGAACTTAGGTCACTCAGCAGGGAGAGAGCCCCTGAGACAGGAACAGCTCCTACCTGAGGTTCACCGAGAAATGTGTCCTGCGGGACTGTGCAGTCTTGGAAAAAAACAGTTCCTTTCCAAGACAAGAACTTTGGAGAGATTGGTTCATTGCGTTTATCTGTGTCCCTGTAGTGTCTGCTGGAATTCTAGTTTTTGGGATTTAGTGGGAAACCACCTTCTCTCTCCTGATACAACTGAATGGGTGCACATGCTTCAGGTCTTTCTAAGTAGAGGGGTATTTATTTGTAATGCAAAAGAAATGAATTTTTTATTTTATTAAGTGCAGTTGTAGAAAAGGCACACAAAGATTTTAATTTTAAGACTTGTGTAAGTCCACCTTGCCAGCCAACATTTGTTTGCAGTTCTTGTACTGCTGTATGTGATCTTTTAGCAAAATCAATTGCAGCTTAATATTACATGGGAAATTAAGAATAATGGAATCCATCACTGAGGTCCCATTGTGAGCAGACAGGCTGAAACTCTTGTTAATGTGCTGGTTTACTCACAGAAACGCTCTTTCCCTTTCACTCAGTCTACTGATCAAATTTTAACAGGAGGTTTGACATTTACATGACATTCACATCTGTAGGAACACTGTTTCCTTTTCCCCACTGCTCCGTTTTCTCAGAGTTAACATTCTGCTGGAAGTAGTGAGAGGGAGTGGAGAAGGGAGCCAGCAAGAAACGATCACTGTAATAAATTGGTTGTGTTCTCCAGGCTGGCTACAACTATTTCAGCCTTCTGGAGTGGTGGGGGAAAGCCTTTAACCCATGAACTGGTGGCAGTTCCTGTGGCGTTATCCAGCAGATTGCCTGGTTGTGGACCTCTTGTTGCTTTTAGCAGAAGGAATTGTGCAGGGTTAGGAATAACATGCTACTTGCTGCTGGTATGGATTTGGATGAGGCTGTGGGGCTCAAGAACTTGTGAAGAAGCTGGAAACCTGGGGTTAGGCTGTAAACCCCTCGGGGAAGGGTGAGGGTGGATGATGCTCAGCCAGAGGGTGCCTTGCTGAGCTGACTGGAGACCTTGGAGAGGGGGTAGGGATGAGCCAGGGGCAGTGTCTTGCTCACAGTGTTGAGGAGCAATGGGAGCTCCAACAGTACTTCCCATTTGCCCTGTTTTTGCAGCTATATCCACTCAGGAGTGCTTAAATGCTCTCCAGAGCCTCCTAGAAGCCGTGGAGCCACTTTTAGCTTTGGCTCTGCTCAAATCAGAACTGATAGAGGGGTGTGTGTTCCATGGGCATGCCAGAGTGGATTGGTTTTCATGGAAAATGGCAGCATTCCTATGCTGAAGATGTTTTGTTGCATGCAAAGGGGGAAGGACATGGAAATACATGGAAGTTTGGATGTGAAATCTGAAGAAGACACTGAAGGAGTGCAGCTGCCCTGAGCATGACCAATACCAGGCTCAGAAGAATTAATCTACATTGACATATAAAATAAAGCTTTATTTTCAGATGTTTCTATTTCCCCAGTCTGATGGCCACAGCCCTTCTGGGGAGCTGTATGTCAGCCTTGCCCTTCTGTGTGTTTTTTAATAACTGATTCAATCTTGTTCTTAATTCCATTGTTACAATGTCATGTCTGTCAGGTGGATTTAGGTCAAATTAGCAGCATCTCTGCTTTGGAAAAATGCATCCAAATGGAGCTACTTAAAAATAAAAATCCATATGTTTCCCAGATCACAGGGCCTAGTGTTGTTGGCAGTGGCTTGTTCTCCTGTGGTTAGCATGGAACCATTTGGACATTTTAGCTGATCCATCCTTACATAATTTCAGGCAGGCCATGGACTTGAATTTTTGTTAAGAACAGAAAGCGAGCTTTGCTGGTAGGTCTCAAGATACACAATCAGTTCTTCCTTTCTTCCCCCTTTTTCAGTCCCATTGCAACACACAGCAAGTGTGTTGTTCCGTTGCTGTTATATTTCCTTCCACAGAAAGGAAAAAACCCCACCTTTGTATACTTAGAAGTGTCAGAGCTCCAAGGAATTGGCTGCATTGTGCAACAGTGTCAGTTGGGAGGTGGTGATGCACAACTAATGAATTTTGGACTCTGAAATCAGTTATAATGAGGAACTCAGAACCTGGAAAACTATTTTTGAGAACTGTTAGAAACAAACCCAGCGCTTCTCACCTGCAAGGCTGGATGTTGACTCCAAGGTAGGCAGGCATGTCTAATGGCAAAAGATTAGTCATTAGATTTTAATCTGCTGGGATTGATGCGCATCCTGGCTCCTTTGGAAATGGGTGGAATTAGGGAGCAGGAGGTAAAAACTGGATCTTCTCTCTTCAAATATGTTCTTAGGTAATGGTCCAAAGTCTTGTTCCCCAAGTTCTGTGCCATCCCTGCTTTTCAGTGTTGTTGTATCAGCTTTTTCAAAAGGTTGCATTGCTCTTTCAAATAATGCAGGCTTTAGCTTCTCATTTTGTTTTCATATAAAAACCTGAATTTGTTCTTGGGATTAAAAAAGAAAAAAACAAAACAAAGAAAACAAAGACCTTCTGCTGTTTTTGCAACAAGACTATGAAAAGGCAAATGTGGAATGCTGGCCAAAGACAGCCTTTAAAACAGAACCCTTGGCAGGGTCTTTCCAAGAGATCACTTATCAGCCAGCCTCCTGTCCTGGGTTCCTCCGAAGGCATTTCTGATGGCTCTGCTGTGTCCTGCTGTGATGATCACCTGTGCCCTACTCCTTGGTGAGCTCTGTTTACTTTCTGCCTCTCTTGAGTGGTCATTTAGAAAATCGTTTCCTTCAAGTGCTCAAATAAACAAGTGGCTTTGTTGTTAAAATTCTCATGGGAACTCAGTGCTTGAGGGGACCATTGAGCCTGCCTGGCTGAACATTCCCTCTCACAAAACAAAGCATGTCATGGGTAATATTCCCTCTTCTCAGCCAAAGGCTGATTGCTCAAATTACTCTGACAATCTCTTACAATTTATGCTTATTTGAGACTCATATATTCATATTCGTTATTGTGGCAGTGTTGTCCTTTTGCCGAAGTAGTTTCCTGCCCTCCTTGGCGTCCCCTGCTTCTACAACGTGTTCTGGGGAGACGGATTATGTTGTGCTTTTTTTTGCCTGTGGTTTCCCAGAGTGAGCAACCACTCTCTTGTGAGACCTGGTTTGCTCCCTGCACCATCAAAAGGTGTGAACTGAGGTTTCATCTGAGGCTTGAGGATTTTCTGCATTTAAGGACTTGTTAAATCAAAGAAAAACTCGGTGTTTTGGAACTGTGTGGGCAGTATGGAAATGTGCTGTTCCCAAGGATTAAACCAAACGTTTTCCCCTAACATTTGTAGTGAGGAAAGTGTGGCTTCTAAGGATTGGGGGAGCATTGTCAGAGGAGAGTTCAGCAGGAGCTGCAGAGATAGGGCAGGGGAGAATGGATTCAAACCCAAAGAGAGTAGGTCTAGATGAGATATTAGAGGGAAGTTCTTCCAGTCCTTTACTACCCTCACAGGGCACATGTTGCCCAGAGAAGCTGTGGCTGCCTCTGGATCCCTGGAAGTGTTCAAGGCCAGGCTGGACGGGGCTTGGAGCAGCCTGGGGTAGTGGAAGGTGTCCCTGCCCATGGCAAGGGTGGCACTGGATGGGCTTTAAGATCCCTTTCAACCCAAACCATTCCATGATTCCAAAGTGCTGCTTAGGGAAATGCTGAGAAGAGCTGATATCCTCCCTTCCCTCTCTCTCCAAACAGCCTACACAGTGCAGGCACTTTATGGAGAATCTGGGCAACTCTCCTGTCCCCAGCAACCCCAATCTCTCTGTCCCTCCTTGGATAAAAGAGGCAAGACTAGTTATGCTGCAGCCTTGCCTGGTCCAAGGTAGTTTAAATGCTTTTGTGTGGAGCAGAGCCTGAGCTGGTGGTGTGACCTGTGCCTCCAGTCCAGCTGTGCAAGTGTCTCATCATAATTCTGTGGGATTTGCTCACGTGGGCATAGATCCATCTCTGCTGGGCTCATGAGAGAGTTTCCAGGGCACGTCTGGTTCTGAGCAGGCTTGGTTGTGTTGGCTGTGGTGCCACAAGTGCCCGGGCCAGCACTGGGTGGTGTCTGACCTGGCAGGAAACCTTCACCTGATTTGTGGTCATGTGCAGTATTATCTAGAAATATTCTGCTGAGCCTTCAGCAAAGCAGCCTGGGTCCCTTGTGGTCAGGGCTGGGGCTAAAGCCTGCTCACATCTGAACCAGCCTTTACAGAGGCAGCACTTGGCATTGTGCCTTTTTTCCTGGTGCTGTCCTGCGGGACCCTGCTGGCTTCGCTTGAGCACACAGAGCCAGCTGGGGTGGTGTGTGTGTGTAATGAGCTTTTCTAGAGCCTCAAACACCTGGAGGCAGGCACAGCTTGGAAACTCCAGAGGAAGAAGCTCAGGTATGACTTTTTATTTGGGTGGACAAGCACCCACTAGTCTGCTTTATATTGCCCAGGGTGTTTCTGCAGGCTGAGGGAGCCGTGCTGGAGCCCTCCCCCAGCCTTATTCCTTTGCATGTCCATTCCCTTTCCCCTCACACCAGTCCTTCAAGTTCTGTTTTTTCTGGAATATGTCTCCCTTAGGATGTTGTACCAAATACATCGCTATGGTTCCAGTGAGGGGAGAAACACCACATCAGCTTTCTTTATTGCTGCCTCAGTAGGAATATTTTGAGAAGCTGTTGTATTTGCTGGATGCCTGTGGGTCTTGGGCAGTGAACTCCTCTCATGTTTGCCAGTTCTTCACTGACCTGTGCATCTTTTAGCATGGTCTTCCCTTCCAAAACTCTGTGTGTATGGAATACAGATATACACACTTAGCTGCTCAGAATTTGTTTCGCCTTATTTCCACCTTTTTTCATAATTAAAAACCTGTATTCTCTATGCTGTGACCAATTATATCATCCACGTCTTGAAACACTTGAATCTCCTGCAGCAGCAGGATATGCAATGGGAATGGTGGAGCCTTCTGGAGCCGCAGCCAGTCTGGCTCTGCTGCTTCCAACGCCTTGAACTTGTTCAGTTTTTCTTCCCCTGAGTGGTTGCCCTCATTACCACCTCATTACCCTCAGTTTCTGGCTTAAGTGTGCATCCTTCCTAAGATTTCCCCCCAGTTTTTGGGAAACGCTGTTTTTAAGACCCTGCTTTTCCCTCTTCTGCCACACGGCTCCATTCCTCCTCTGGTTGGAATATATGGCAGAGTAAGGAAAAGATACCTCAGCTCCATGTCTGCTGCTCTTCTGGCCTCAGGTTTAACAGCTCATTTTGCTCCAGCCTCAGCCTTTTGCTGCAGGCCATGGTGACATCCTTCCCTTCACACCGTGGAGAAGGGAATGGAATCAAATGTCTCCAAGTGGTAACACCACAGAAGTGTGGGAGTGTTTTGGTACACATTCCTCCTCCTAGACTATTATATGGCTATCACCACTAATTTCAATTTTGCTCCAGAGGATTGCATCCAATGAGAGAAGAAGGAATTGAAATTTTAAAAGCAGTGTACATGAAAATAACTTTTGCTTCCTCCATTGTACTGAGAGCCATCTATGGAGAACAATGCTGGTGGCTCAACAATTCTGGGGAAAATCTGACTTTAAAAAGCTCTTCCCTGACAGCTGTATTCAAATGCAGGCTTTCCTCTGGCTTATTACTGCTCCAGGATGGCAATTCCAGCCTGGCAAATAGGACAGATTGAGGAGTATGGGAGGCACAGATCCCTCCTCTCTAAATTACATTACCAGTTAGCAGCAGGGTTACCTGGGCACTTCTCAGCTTTCCCTCAGTTATTGCTTCCAAGAGCCGTGCATTTTTACAGTCTTTTAATTTTCTCCGTATTTTTAAAACCCTCGAGAAGCACCGATCAGAAGGACCATTAACACCTCAGCTCTGGACTAATGAGGAGCACAACTTGTGTGCTGGAGGTATCGATTTGCTCAACTCCAGTTGTGTTTCTCCCTTGAATTCTTTGTGTTCTCCCTTCGGCTGTGCTGGCTGTTTACTCACAGAACACCCGAGTGAGGAGAAGATGAACTGCAAGGATTCTGCTGCTCAGGCATTGATGCATTGCTTCTCCCTTTGTGTTCTTTAAATGCCAGAAATCCCCTGCTTTTATTTGGAACATCTTTTTAATCTCTTCTTTCATCCGTGAAGAAAATAAAGAGCTGAGTTCAACAGTTCTCCTTTCTTTTCCCCCCAAAGGTCTTTCTTTCCCTTCAGTGGCACCTTTCTGGTGTGTTCCATCTCTGAGAAGAGAAGACAGGCAGAATTTATCCCATTTTTGTGTATGAGGATAAATTCCCTTAGTTTTTTTGACCAAGCAGTTTCATGTAGATACTTCATCAGGATTTCTGGATTTTAAAACAGTCACGAATTTGTCCTGACCTTCATTTTATCTGTGTGACATTAGGAAAACAAAAGGATCTAAATTAACAGTAACAGTGAATAATGCCGTCTAAATTGAAGAATAAAATAGAAGAGGATAAACCACCAGTAGATGCACTGGTAAAATGCCCTGAAATAGGCTGCTTACCTTCTTTTTTCGATGTATTGCTGTTTCTCAGCTCAGACAAATACTTATTCCTTAAAAGCAATTTCAGATTCATTTATCCTTGCAGGATATAACTTTACCCTGTAACATCTCTTGTGACTAAAATATTGTTTTGGAGGAAAATATATATAAAAAAATCACCTTAAGTATAAACTTTTTGCTGCCGCATTGTGAGAGTTTTTTTGAGGTAGGAGTTGGAGCAGAATGGTTTTATGATGTCTGTGCTAAAGCAGGATCAGCTGCTCCCTCTGTCTCTGCTCCCAGTTCCAGCACTGGGTGGTTTCTTACATTGCATGTGAAATCCAAATGATGTTAAAGCCTCTCTTTCCACATTAGCCTGTTCCCAAAGCACGTTCTTGTCTTACTGCTGGGTTAGAGGACAGATTCTGGAGAAGCTCTGCAGAAAATGGTGTAAATCCCACAAGGCACACCTTGGTTTGACTTGTCAGTCATGTTTTCTACATCATTTGTTTAAAGGCATGGTTTAAATACAGGTTTAATGGTTTTTTTAAAATAAACTAGTTCTTAGGATTGCATTTACTTTTTTCCCAAGTTGTGTTGGTGTAGTTTATATAAAACTGTGGGTGCTGGCAGAGCGCAGTGTTTTGCACTTCTCATCTTGGAACTTAAAAAAAGAAGAATAAATCCTGGTCTTTGACTATGAAATTATTACAAATTATCCGAAGTCGCTCAGGTTGGAGCAGCCTGGTCTATGGAAGGTGTCCCTGCCCATGGTAAGGGGTGGGACTGGTTGGGCTGTAAGGTCCCTTCTAATGCAAACCATTGGAAGGTTTTATAAAAAATAGGCTTTTTAAAGAAGTGGCTTATTATTGAATTCTCTCCTTACTTATGTCTCTATTTCAGGATGTTTCTTTTCAAAAGAATTGGGAAGAGCTGTGGTTCTCTATGCTAGATGTGAAACACTTACACCTTCTTATGTGGTTCAGAGAAAGAGAGAAAAATGATGCTGCAGCTAAGTGTTAGGAGGGACCACAGCTCTGTGAAAGGAAATGTAGCGACAAAGAAATTAAGTACAGCTTCAGAAAGTCAAATATCTTGTTAAGTCTGGGCAGAAATCAATGAGGGCTTTTGAGAATGGTGGTATTGAGCATTCTATTTTGAGAAATACTTGTGTCTCTGGAAAACCAGAGCAAATGGCTACAGCAGGGATGCAGATGAATTTTGCAGTGAGTTTTTCTAGCTGTGCGCATTGGGAAGTCAGGGATGTCTGTCCTGCTGTGCTTCTGGAGCTGTGCCGGGGTTTCTGGGCACCTCTTGGCACCTTGGCTGGGCAGTTTTGGGGGACGTGATCTCTACAACTGGTGTTGTAGAGCTCACGTGTTCGTGGTGATCTCTACAACTGCCTGAAAGGAGGTTGTGGTGAGGTGGGGTCAGGCTCTTCTGCCATGTGAGAGGACGAGAGGAAATGGCTTTAGGTTGCATCAGGTGATGTTCAGATCAGATACTAGAAAAAAAGAAAATCACTAAAAGACTGGTCAGTCACTGGAATGAGTTGCCCAGGGTGTTGGTGGAGTCACTGTTTGAGAGATGTCTGGACGTGGCCCTTGGGAGTGTGATTTGGGGATGATGATGGTGGCGCTGGGGAGAGGGTTTGTGACCTTACAGGTCTCTTCCGCCCTTGGCGACTGACAAGAGCCCTGTCTGTGAGCTGTGCTCACCCTGAGCCTCGTGGGGACTTGTCCCCAAGTCCCCAAGCAGGTCACTGCTGCTCCCAGGACTGTGGGAAGCTTCCAAGGCTTCTCAGCCTGCAGGGTCTCCAAGGTCTCGCTGCCCTCTCCCGCCCCATTAGCAGTACTCTCCTGTTACAGAGAAGTAAATGATCCCGGTTTTTCCATTTTCATTAAGGCTCAGCTGTGACGTCAGTTTTGACGTGGCCCTGGATGAGAAACGTTTGGTTTGAACCGCTGAAAGTGCTGACTCTGAGCTGTTCCTCAGCTCTCTCCTCTTCCCTCCCTGCTTGCACTGGAACTGCTCTGTCTGAGGGTTTGGCCAATGCTGCTCTAAGTGGAGGACAGGAGAAAATCCTGGAAAGCAGCTGCGTTTTCCCAGTGCTGTGGTTACCCACACCTGCTGCTTTTGCTGCCTGATGCAGTGGCAGCTCCTCTCTGTATGGAGGCCCCTTCTTCTCAGAAAGAAGTGCTCCAGGCTGCAGGAGAGCAAGTAGGTGATTTGAATTTTTGGGTCTCAGTGCTGCTCTGTGCCCTTTGAGGGAGGGATATCTACATGTCTACAGCAATGAAACTTGACTTATACTAGAAAATAGGAGCAAATTGTGCTGAAGTCAACTGAAATAGGAGTTGGACTTTGTGCCAAATTGCAAACTGTGGGTCTCTCAATCATTCCTCTGCAGAGAGCAGCCTGTAACAAAGATTACTTTGCTGCAAGACCCACAGAAAAATATCTGTTCTCTTGCACTTATATCAGTTAATGATACAAATCTGCTGATGGCTGGGAGTATATATTTGCTGTGAAAAGAACCTGCTTATGTTGCACTGAGCGTCATGGTTGACTAGCAGGTACCGGGATTGTGTATTAAGGATGTAAATGATCTGGGACATGCCTTATTGACGTGTCCCAGTTCCAGGAGCATGGCAGCATTTCCTGTGGGCTTCCAGGTGAGTTGGAAGGAGTTTGATCCTAAATCTGTGGGTTTACACTGCCAGACCAGGTGAGATGCTGGAGGGCACTGGAAGAGCCTGGGGGGCTGTGGCAGGGGAACCAGCTCTACTCCAGGACAGAAACCTCAGGCTCAGGGGTGTTCGAAGATGTGGTTTCACTCAGCTTTTCCAGCTGTGGCAGCAGGCCCTGTACCTGGCTGCCTTTTTCAGTATGGAGGGCAGAACTGCTGCATTAGTTTTGCTTTTCTTGTTGTTTCCTCCCACTGGGGGGAAAGACATGTTTTCAAATGAGCAGGTGTATATTTTCATAAGCCCCAAGCGTTCCTTTGTGGATGAAAGAGTTGTAAAACATCTGAAAGCTATTTTCTTTGACATGAGCTTCTCTGTTTAAAGAATGTGGGGAATCATTTCTTATTCAGGCTGAAGCAGATGAAATTGTTACAATGTTCTGATGTAATGGACTGCATGAAACAGATATTTGGGCCTTTCGAAATAAAATGCTTTTGGAACATATTTGGAGCTGTGAACTGACTCAGACTGAACTAGAGGGAAACAAATACACAGAAATACCTACAAGAAAGAAAGGAGAATTTCCTACAATATACTGGCAAATGTGTGCTAGTGTTGAGCAGAGTGTGTTTAAAGGGAGTTGACCCTTTGATTTTGGGGTGAGGAATATGTTGTTTGGTGGCGGGATGTGAGAAGTGGCATTGTGGAGTCACCATCCCTGAAGGTGTTCAAAAAACGTGTGGAGGTGGCACTTGAGAATAGGGTGGGGATGCTGGTTGATCTTAAAGGTTGGACTTGATCATCTTAAAAACCTTAACGGTTTGATGGTTGTGCAGTGTTGCTATTAAGAATTATGTAAATCAATAATGCTGTTAAATGGTTGAGCTGTTTACTGGAGGAATAGCACTTCCCTTCACAGAGAAATGTTCTTAAAATTGCATGGATTGGAATCTGTGCGGTGTTTTGGTGGAGAGAGGCAGAACACATAACACGTGATATATTCGAGGCCGATTCAGTTTTACAGATAAATCCTGGTTGTAATTGTTGTGAAATGGTTGATCCACCAGGTGTAATGGTTGGCATGCCAGCAATTGATACCATATTTTAATTTTTTCTCCTTGCTGTTGCTCCCTGCTGCCCCTGAAGTTTTCATCCCTGAGGGGATGTTGCTGCTAGGGTATGAATGTGAGAGAACTCAGGCGTTCCATGAAAAATTTGGGAAGCCTGATAGCCTTAATTAGCATAGAGACCATATGCTTCCAGTCTGGGGGTCCTGTCCAGAGAACGGGAAGTGGCTGATCTTGAGCAGAAGAGGGGATCAGTCTGAGGAGCTGACAGGGGGGTTGGATTTCACAGTTTGCAAAGCATCTTGGCCCAGCCCGCTGTGTGATGTGCAGCTTCCTTTCCCCTCCGCTGCTCAGCGTGGAGCCCCAAGCCTGGAGTCTGGATCACCAGGGCCGCCACCAGCAGGGTGTGGGGACAGCCACCCACCCGTGCTCATCCGCCCACATGGGATGGGGCCATGTGGTACTTGTTTGCCTCCTGCCTCCATGAGGCCTCCCGAGAACACGCGTGTGTGAACAGCCAAGGTGTCACACTCTCCTTTCCCCCGTAGAGGAGGGCATTTTATTGGTGTTTTTTGTCGAAGGCCTTGGTACTTTTTGTCTACCATGAAGCAGAGAGTGCAAAGGTGCGTTCAAGCCGTTCTGTGTGTTCGCCAAGGTCAAGCCCTTAATTCTGGGGTCAGGCCAAATCACAGCTCTGTTACTTGAGAGACCAGAGGCCATTGCAGTCCAGAAGGACGATTGCAGGGCTGTATCAAAAGAAGTGTGAGCAGCAGCTTGAGGGAGTTGATTCTGCTCCTCTGCTCTGCTCTCAAGACCACACATGGAGTTCTGCATCCATCTCTGGGGTTCCCAGCACAGGAAGGACATGGAACTACTGCAGCATGTACAGAGGAGGCCACGGTGATGCTCCCAGAGCTGGAGCCTCTCTGCTCTGGAGCCAGGCTGGGAGAGCTGGGGGTGCTCACCTGGAGAAGAGAAGGCTCCAGGGAGACCTCAGAGCCCCTTCCAGAGCCTAAAGAGGCTCCAGGAGAGCTGGAGAGGGACTTGGGACAAGGGATGGAGGGACAGGACAAGGGGGAATGGCTTCCCACTGCCAGAGGGCAGGGTTAGGTGGGATCTTGGGAAGGAATTGTTCCCTGTGAGGCCCTGGCATAGGGGGCCCAGAGAAGCTGTGGCTGCCCCTGGATCCCTGGAAGTGTCCGAGGCCAGGTTGGACAGGGCTTGGAGCACCCTGGGATAGTGGAAAGTGTCCCTGCCCATGGCAGGGGGTGGCACGGGATGGGCTTTAAGGTCCCTTCCCACCCAAACTACCCTGGGATTCTATTCCTTTCTCCTGGTACAGAGTATTTCCCACAGTGCTGGTAGCCTGACACCTGTGAGAGAGTATCAAAGCCTCTGTGTGCTTTGGGGGATGTGGTGTGTACAGGCAGGTTTGTCCAGCTGCACTGGCAGTGGCTGTTATCCAGGGACAAGGAATAAATGAGTGCAGTCCTCTATGCAGGGCTGGCCCTTCAGCATTTGGAGGGAGGAGCTGCTCGAGGCTTTGCTGTGCCTGTGTTGCCGAGTGTGGTGGTTTCATCCTCTGTCCAGCCAAGCAGAACCTGGGCAGTGCTTCTGCTGAGGGCAACTTTCCTTTTTGTAAAGAAAAAAGTCTGTATGAAAAGCAGTTCTGGTTGTGCTTCGAAACACCGCGCTTTTGTTGTTTCACTTTGTGCCCAAATTTGCATATTCTGTATGAATTAGGGCAGGGAAGCAGTACAGTACAGCTGTAGGTGAAGCCACCGTGCAGCACCAGGCTTTCTTCATACCTTGTTACTCCTTGACATGGGAGGAGGAAGCCCCGTTCAAATGGTTGAGCCTGCTAAGAACCCCAACTGCATCAGTTCAGTTAAATCACTTACTACAACCAGGGTAAAGGCAGAATAGCAGTAGATAAATTTACCATAGAAGGCCTTTCAAGGCAATTTGTACCACAGCACACCTGAGCAGTCATACCTGTGCTCTGGTTCCTTGTTTGAGTAACAGCATGGTCCTGGATGTGAAGCTTTGCTGTTGCAGTCCAAGGTGCAGCACTTTCACATTTTACATCTTTTCCCTTTGCAACACCACTGAAACACAAGATGGGATGACTAAAGAAGTAAATGAAGGTGTGTGTAGCTGAGCTGAGTGATGGGGAATTCATGAATGTCCTGGGAATGATGGAGGGCTGTCCTAATGGAGGAGAGGTTTGAGGAGGAGAGGAACACATCCAAAGTGTTCAATCACTGCTGGAACAGCAAAATGTAACTCAAGTTTAAGTAGAGAGCTGTGATGGTACCTCCCTCAGTCAAGGATGAGCTACAGGAACCAGAGGGGCTGGCTGGGCTCCCACCAGCAGCTTCAAGCTGAGTGCAAAGAGTTTATCCAAATTCTTACCTGACTCCTGATCCAGATGTCATGTATTCTTATGTATGGCACAGATCCTCCTGTGCAAGCTGGGAGCTGAATTGCACTTCTCTCTGTGAAGAGTCAGCACTTTTTTTATTTATTTGGCCATATGTTGCGTCAGGGGCACTGATTTCATTGAATCATGGACTGATTTGGGTTGGAAGAGACCTTAAAGATCTTCTCATTGCAACCTCTCTGCCATGGGCAAGGACCAGGTTGCACAGAGCCCCATCCGGCCTGGAAAATGTGATCCTAGAGGTCTGAAAGGGTTGCAGATTCTTCTTAGAACATAGCTGGGTGTTTAAATCCCAGATGATTTGGTTGCCTGCAAGTGCTGATTAGTGGAAGACAAGAAGTGGTGCCGCACCTGTGGTGCAGTATCCTGGGTGTTTTGTGGCAGGCCAGGTGGTTGCAGCAGCAGTAACCTGTCATTGGTTTGTATCGACACCATTTTAGTAGGGAATTATGTTCCAAGATAGCATTACTTAGAATCCTCTCTGGAGGAGGCACAATGTTAAGCAAACCAATAAAACCCCACCACAAACCAGCCCTCTTCAGTCCATGTGTGTTGGACATTTGAATGTCCTGAGAGGAGAACCCTGCACTGCTCAGGAGTTTGCCTCGCTGAGAGCTCTGCTGCTCTGTGTGTGTGTGTGTATGTGAGGGGATGAATTGGCGGAGACAATAAAATAAACTCTGCCAGGCTGGAGGGTCTGGGGACATGTCATTCCATAATTCTGTCCAGCAGTTTGATTGTTCTTCCCCTGACCTGCTTTCCTCCGAGGAGAAGCATCTCTTCTCTTCTTGTTTAGTTTTATTCCCTTTTTCTCAAGTTTTATTCTGCAGAAAGCTCTTTACAAAAGCTGCTCTCACCTCTGCAATGATTACATAAATATCTGTATTTTATATCTCTATATGGATGCATGCACTGTCATGCTGCGTTTGGATGATACATGTACTTGCAACTTGAAAACTTTTTCACTTTCTTGTGGAGATTATTTCAATTATGCAGTAATCTTAATTGTCTTAATTTGAAAGGAGATTTTTCTCCATCAGCATAATATTTCACATACATGTTAATATTCATGAGGCAAACATTTCTTATATTTGTGCAGGTAATTTTTCTTTCTATCTACAAATAATAGTGAGAACTAGACTTCAAGCCTATTTTTCTTTGTGTTTCTTATTGTTCTTGCAGCTACTTCTTTCCTTCAGTGTCTTTATGAATAAAGATAACATTAATGTCAAAATATTGTTGGGGTAACTCTCTGTTGCATCTTCTGTGATTCAAGATCTGTGTTGTGCTGCAAGACAATCCCTTCTTTGCTATGGGGAACAGTTTCATGAGATTATGCAGTGTGGGGATGTTGATTTATCTGCTTTAGAGTGTGCAGTTAGGAGTAAAACCTGGGCCTAGAGCTCTTAGGAGTAAGAAAACTGAGATGTGTGTGCTGAGCTCAGCTCACGGTTTGCTGGTTTGAGCGTCTTGGGGGGTGATCCCTCTCTCCTTGATAAATGATGGCTGCAGCAGTATCTTTGTGACACAGCTGCTGGTTTTAAATTATAGCTTGATAGACACAGAAATTAACAGCATAAAGGTCTTAAGTCTGTTCCCTTTATAGCTTTCTGGTGTTGATTTGGTAATTGCAAACAGCAGTTAAAATAACTGACCAACTTGACATGGAGGAAATTGATTCAGAACTTCAATCTTGTGCCTCCATGCACTGTTAACTTTGCTCTGCAGCTCCTGGGTGAGACAATCTCATCTCCAGGCTCCCAGCCAGACCTGCTGAGGAGGGGAAAAGCACTGCACAGGGGATCCTCAATGCAGCCAGAGCAGGAATGGTCCTGCCAACAGGCCTCCCCACAGGTGTGCATTGGCATCAAAATCACCCCTTGAGCCACAGGCATCCCTGTCTCTTCCCAGGAGAATTCTCATCTGTACGACTAATTGCGTTTTTGGGAATCATAGCATGACTGGCAAGTGACAAAAATTTTAGGCCTCATTGGCTCTCTGGGGCTGGGGATGAACCAGTGGTTGTGGTTCACGTTTGTGTTGGTAATTTAGGGCCTGGGCTGTGGAGGAGGGGTCTCAACAGAGTGGGACTGGGACACCCCTAAACCACATTCCCAAAAGCCATATCCAGACACCTCTCACACGCTCCCAGGTACAGTGGCAAGAATGAGGTGGTTTAAAACTTCATTCAGCAGAAGGAAATCTGGCAGATGTTGTGAAACTCAGAGGAAACCTTGAGATTTGAACAGAACACTTGTTTGGTTGAAGAGGGTGTGATGGAATGTATGCAGAGACAGGTAAGACTTCAGTCTAAGAGATGAGTGAGGAGCATGAAATTCTCCAGCTGCTGCCAGGAGTAGGTCCCTGGGGAGCCCCCAGGAGACACAGCTCTGAGAAGGGCAAGGAGTGTGATTCCTGTAGTTGCTGCCAGAGCCCTGCTTTCATTGACCATCCTATGCCTGTTTGTAGGAGTTAGAGCCAAGAATCCATGGCAGCTGGGCTTGGCATCCAAAAGGGGACCAGGAGCATAAGGAAGAGACAATTGAGGAATGAAAAATGGCTCTTGGAGTAGTTCAGGGCTATTGGATGAAAGCACAGAGCCACAGGCCTCATGTCAATAGCAGGCCAGCTGGGTGAAGCTAATAAGGCCTAGAGGTAGCTGATGCATGGAAACAGCAAAATAGGGAAGAATCAATGTGACTTTTGCAGTGGGAAGCTGATGCTAATGCAATTATTGGAGCCTTTGAAAGAATCAGCTTAGAGGGTATTAAGGAACACAGGGGAATAGGAACAAAGGTAGTTGCAGTGACAAAAGGTGACTATGACAGGTGGGAAATGAGAGTCGGCTCTCACAGTTCTGGGAAGTTGGGAGCAGACCTGTGTTGTTCTGCTACTCCTTGTGCATTGGAAAAAAGGAATATTGGTATGTTGATGATCACCAGCCAAGAAAGAGAGATGAGAGGAGCTACAAAAGGGCCTTGGAGTATTGAGTGGTTGGATAATAAAAAGGCAGATGAGATTCACTCCAGATAAATGTGGAGTGATGTACGTAGGGATCCTAATTTTCATATGAAGCCCGAGCTCTGATCTGACTGTTATGAATCAGGAGTGAGATCTTTGTGTTAAAATAGGGAATTCTATGAAATGTCAGCTGGGTGCTTGTCAGCTGCCAAAAAGCTGGCTGAAGGGGTAGGAATTATTAGAAAAGGGATGGAAAACAGAAGGGAGCATTCTGTGACCACATAAATCCATGCGTTGCCTGGATCTTTGCACAGCCATCATCCTTCCAGCCTGGAGAGCAGCAATGGAAGCAGTTCAGGGGCTGCTGAAAGGCAGCATCTGGACACAGAATGGAGTCAGTGCAGCACAGCTCAATGGGAATACGTACTTTTCGGTCTGGAAGGGAATGGGGGAGAGGAGGAGAAGAGCTCTGTGATCTTCTGAGTGCTGTGGAGAAGGGGAGTCGAGAATTGGGTTCTTTTCAGTGAGTGCCTGGGGGAGCGCAGAGGCTCCCAGGAGCCGTGCTTGGTTGTGCACCCCTCGTGAGAGCTGGGAGAGAGAAAAGGAGTGAAACCCTTTCCTGTGCATGTGGAAAATGGTCAAGTGCAGACATTCCCTGGGATCAAAGCACTTGAGCTGCAGAGTTTGAGGCCTTAGGAGCCCTGGGAAAACAGGAATACGGGCTTAGTCTCACCGAGGGACTTGGCCAGCTTCTCTTGGGCACTGCTGCAGGCTGGAAGAAAAGGCTACAGAGGTCTCTGGTATGGCCTGATATCGTTGCAAATATCCAGATTTAAATCAGTTTTAGTGAAGTGTTCAACTCAACAGACTACCTGGGGTTTAGTGTTAGGCATCACTTGTGAAAGTAAGAGTAACTCAAATGTGAATTACTCACATTTAACTCCTAGCTCTGCTGCAACTGTGTCCAGCCTGGCTTACTTTTAGGCTGGAGCTTACATCACCTAGAAATAGTGACAAAGGGCATCCATTCTTTCTGAGAACAAGGGATCCCAGACTGGAAGTTATTTGGAGCCTAGAAAAGAAGAAAATACAATTCAAAATACTGTAATCCCCACCCCTGCCTTCTCCCAGCTGCGCAGGATAGGTTCATTTTGAAACAAATAAAGAAAAAATACTAATGGTAAAAACTTGCCCTTCTTTCCCCACTTGCTTTTCACGGCATTCCTGACTTGCTTTTTCCTTCTGATACTTGTTCTTAAACATATTCGTTATCTTTAAGATTTATCTATTGGCAAGAAGAACCTACAGCAGAAGGAAAGGACCCAGCCCGTGAGTCCTTACTCTGGCATTGTGCTGGAGACAAAGAATTCTTGATGTCTGTACAGAACAGAAATTTATTCATAGTCTGTGAAGAATAAAAAGAAAAAAGAGTACTTTTTGAGCATGGGGGAACACTGTGCTAAAGCCATGTAAGTTAATAAAATAATCATGGAGATGAATTATATATTTCCACTTGGAAGATGTCTTACAGGTTTTAGCAAGACAGGACACAGCAGAGGTGAATGAGAACCTCTCCTGGGGAGCGGGAAGTTGCTCAGATTCCTTCAGGCCAGGCAGGGGAACATGACTTTTCACTAGAATATGCTCCAGCACCAAAGCCAGGGAGCTTCCACTGTGAGTCTGCTGTGTTGGGTCTCAGCAGAACACTGCAGGGAGCCTTTTTTTCACTACAATTTACAGAATGACCCCACTTGGTTAGGAAAACAAACCAAAAAACACCACCAAAAGACACGAAAAAATAGAAATGTGTATTAATGGTGAGAAGGGTTGACTGTGAAACACCATCTCCTAAATTTTTCTTGTCTGTTGTAGCTGTTATGTGAGGACAGTAGAATTGCGTTATTTGAGTTTCTCAACTTGATTGCAGGTGGTTTAAGAGCGGCTTTGCATTGATGGAAATCAAAGCTTGGCAATACCTAAGGTTTCTACTGGAGATTCTGGCTTTAGATTCTAGTGTTGTTTAAGGATTTTTATGGGTTTAATTATTTCAAAATAGATTTAATATTTACATTATTTTATGGGTTTCATTTTTACGGGTCACATTGACCGTGGCTTTTGTTTGACTCAGAAGCACCCTGGTATGGAAATGTTGGAGATTTATTAAACATAAATTTTGCCTGGTTAATTGTTAAATATGCACTGCTTGAGTGCAAATGACAATAAGGTCTGAAAACCTGAGAAGAATTGAGAATGTAACTCAAAAACCTAGCAGTAATATTTAGAATATCCTCCTAAGGAATGCCATCCCTTTGGGGAGTTTACCTGGGGTTCCTGTTTGGCATAGTTAATCTCCGTTAACTGATGCAAGGGAAGAGGGCTGGAACAGGTAGAAAACAGTGGTTTTGCTTCCCAAAATCCCTTGGAATGTTGTAGTACTACTGGCTTGGCTAATTAATGAACTGTCCATGGGATGTCCTCCAGGGATCGTTCACTCCACAGTAACAGTATCAAGTTTTGTAGTTTTTTGTTCCAGACTCTCCTAATAAAAACATCAGGGATCTCATGAAAAACTCCTTCAAAATTCGGTCTTGTAAATAACCTTCTATATTTGGAATATCGTGAAAGAAAACAAAAAACAAAAAAAGGGCAAGATGCTTAAATGAATATTTTATTTCTTTTGGAAAGGAAGAGAACAATTCTGCCATGGTTTCTGTGCCCAAATCATCATCAGCTCTGCAGTGCTGCTGCCTTCCCCTGCAGCAAGGCACGTTGCTGGGGGATTAAAAAATTTAATATAAAAATCCTCGTGTGCTGCTGGTGGAACATCACCTGCATGATAACATCTGGCATCAGAGGAGAGCAAAAGCCATCTCCAGCCTTTTTTATTCCAGCCAAATCAGGGCAGGGCTGCCCAGCTGAGGCCCAGCTGTGTGGGAAGAGCTCGGATGCTCTTAGCAAGGTGAAGTTTCTGCTATGAATCTTTTACTGATAAAATACATGGGGGAAATATAACCTTGGATATGGCCACGAGGGTCAAGATGTGGCCAGGAATCATAGGGTGTTCTTACAGAAAAAGGAGGAGCAGTTCAGAAGGGGCTTTGTACCAGTGCACTCACCTGGGCAAAGGAGCTTCTAAGGGCTTGGAAGAATTTATTTTAAAGGGGAGAAATAAAAGATGAGATGGGAGACAGGGCAGATTACTGCATGAATAAGATTCTCCACTCTCTTCACTGACAGTGAAATCTCAGTATGAACTTCAGAATAGAAGGAAAGGATTTTCTAAAATTCTTTCCTGCCCTTGTTCATTTTACTTTGCCCATCCTGGAAAATGAAAGGGAAAGGTGGACTGCAAGGTGCTGAATAGTGTCCCTGAAAAGTGGAAGGATTTAATTTTTGATACGTCAAGTAAAATCTCCTGCATTCTTCAAATAAAACTGTTTATCTTGTATGACCTGGCTTTGGAGAAGAGTTTCAGCTGCCTACATCCCGGGTGAATAAAATAAATAAACAGTTAAAAACAAACAAATAAAATCCCTCTCCTGTTACAACTATTTTATTCTGTAGTTACAAGCTGAATCAACAAGCTGTAATAAAAATCTGTAACCAATTTCCCGACATGTGCTGGGCACAGAACATATCTGTACTTATCTTTATAGAATCACTGCACAAACGTCTTTTCTAGAAGCAAGTAACAATTAACTTGTCAGGAAACAAGACAGATGAAGCTGATTAGGAAGGCTGCTTTTATTGTGACACCATATAATTAGGGAGTTCCTCCAGCCCCTTCAAATTGAGATATAGATACATATCTGTGTATTTGGAGTTAGCTTGGGCCTCAAAAATTTGGGTGGCACTGACCAAAATAGGGCTTAGTGTTCCTGTTCTTTTTGGATTCCTGATGTTTTTTTCTGGCTATCTGGAGCTCGCTCCCACTGAGAGTTATCTGCCTTTTTATCCCAAACTGGGGCATTGTCCTAAACATTTCTCTTGTGTAGAATAGTGCTTGAGCCACTAGAGAGATATTTAAGTGACAGTAAGTGACAGATACCTGGAATGGGAAACTCCTCTGTGGGCTACAGCTGGATGGAGAACTAGCAAATCAACAGCTCCTAACAAAACCCCTTCAGAATGGAACAATTGAGGGTTTTGTCCTATTTTCAGGTTATGAGTTTCTTTTCTTTCTTTTGTGTATGTGGAACAGAGATCAGTAAAAAGCTACATTTGGGTAGAAAGTTTTAAGTAATTTAGAGCAACACGGTAACAATCTTCTTGGGCTCTGGACTGCTTTGTGACTGGGTGGGTTGATCCAAATATAGCCTCAGCTTTGCAAGCAGGTGTGGAAGATCAGCATAGCATCAAATTCATTTTACCTGGGGTAAAGGAAGGGGAAATGACTGCTGTTGCCATAGGTGCAGATTTTGGCAGACAATAACAAAACTTTTGGTTCCAGTCTCAACATACTGAATTTGAGTTGTCAATTTGGACTTGAGGCTTTGGTTTTTACTCCTTAAGTAGGTGGGTTTGGGTGGTCAAGGCAAAACCAATTTTTTGTCTTTGACAAAATGTTTTTGGTTTTTTTTTTCCTTCAGGCATTAATAACTCCTCACTCAAGATAGCAGTGCTCCTGCAGTCCAGTTCCTTTCTGTTTTAGATAGGAACTGCTGCCCATTAAACTTTTGGTGGGAATGCAGCTTTGGCTGTGCAGCCCTGTGATATATGTTAATAAGAAATCTATAAAATTTTATAAATGTATGTATGGAGTGAAGACGTTATTTTATTCCCTCCCTCAGCTGCTTTGCAGGTCTTGGCAGAGCAGCACTTGCACATATTTAAGCACCTTCAGGCTCAGTGGAAATGAATTTCTTCTCAAGTCCATGTTCCAGAAAATGCTTGTCTTCACCAAAGTCTTGTGAAGATATTTAAAATTCTGAGAAAGGAACAAAAAATACTGTTTGCAGGAATTAATTCAGATATTCATGGAGATCTTCCATTCACACTCACTGTTTATAGGTGAAAGCACCTATAGATCCAGTGATCTGGGGTCTTGTGACATCAGAGGTAGTTCTTATAATAAATTATTTTTTGTCAAACTCACAAGTTTATTGAAGAGGCCCAAATCATTTTCCACAGATTTAAAAACTTGTGTTTTCTATCACCTCTCTGTTCTCTTGGAAAACTGCTGTGCATGGGAACCAAATTGGATAAGGCAGATGAAATAATGGAGAACAGGATAGATAAGGGACCTGGAGCTTTGCTTCTTGCTGGCTGTGAAGACAGAATAAATTAACCTTTTTCCTTTGTGCTCTCTCACATGTGCAGTTTTAGGGTGCTTTGGGGAGGGTTGTTCAGGTTGATTTTCCCCTGTTTCTAATTCTTTATTTCTCTTAGAGGAGATTTCTGAATGTTCCTTGCCCAAGCGGTGCCTGTGTCCTGCCCTGCTGGTGTTGGTGTAGGGACGGTGCTGGGGGCATCGTGTCCCTGGAGAATAATCTGAACACTCTAAAATCACACAATCACATTTTCTTGAAGTGCTACCTCTAAAAAATGGTTGCCACGGTCTGGCTGGATGAAGTTGCCCCAAATCAGTGACATCTGTTGGAAAATTGCTCTCATGGTGTTTATAGCTCAGTATTGTCCCCTTCTTGGTGAAGGCAGGTTCTGCTGAGGTGGAGAAGGAATTTAGACATTTGCTGGCTCAATATAATGGATTTTTTTATGCTCTTTGCATGGAGGAAAGGTACAATGGAATGTGTCTTTTTTTTTTTCCTTGGGAGATAAAATTCTAGTTTGTGTTTAAGTGGTCTGCTGTGTCCAACAAATCTGTTGGACTAATCTGGATTAAAGCAGCTGGCAATTCTGCTACAGGGACCTATAAAGAACTGAGAGTTTGTAGAGGAAGGCATTTGCTAACTCCCCTGAGATGTTTTCACTGGGACTGGATATTGTGTGCCTTGTGCAGAAGGGAGCACTCAGGAGAGATTGGTGTTGGGAGGGCAGGCTCCCAGAGAACAAATCCGTGTGGTCCTTTCTGTCTTGATTTTGAGTCTGTCTGAGCAGCTTGGGGTGGGGGTTTGGGCACAGCAAACCTCTGCTGTGATCCAAAGCTTTCTGAAGTCATCATATACCAGCTGGTAGACCCTGTTTTCCCCTTGGGGCATCCACAAAATGATATGAAGCCTTAAAAAACATCGACCCAGAGGAAGTCAAAATTGATCTGCTGGAGTGATGGAAACTGGTGGCTGGGTACTACAGGACCCATTTCTGTGGTGTCAGTTCTTCCCACTGATCTCATTTCTTCTGTAAATGTATTTCAAGGCATGAGTTTATTTACATTATTCTCTCTAATCCCTTGAACAGAATTTCTAAAGCTGCGTGGGTGCATGTTTCTGTATTGCCACCCTGCTGCATTGCAGGGAGCCTGGAAAGGGCAGTTTTGCAGGGAAGTTTGGTGTGACCACTCAGCCAAGAGCAGACATTTCAAAGGACACCCGTTCGAGCAGAACCTTGAGGGCAGAGATGGTGTCTGAACAGCTTCACTCAAGGTGCTGCAGCATTGCTACACCTTTATAAAACCACGAACTAACTAGAAAAAGTATTGGCTTTGATACCTGTCTTGTTGATTCTTTTCTAAATGCCTGTGAGGAAATTTTAATTGCATAAACTGCCAGTGTTTTCTTCTTACCTGCAGGGAGGTATCTGGATTTTATTGATGGTGGATGAGTCTTTATTTTTTTTTTATGCCTGCTCTAAGGGCTTCAGCTGTGAAAAACTTAAATTCTCCCTGTGGTGGTTTGATACCTGCTGAAGAATCTGGTTGAAGTCACTGATTTGAATTTTGCTTTTGCTCCAAGAATATCTTAGAAGAAGTATCTGTTTCCTTGAGTGAAATGATACACATTGCCTCTATAATGTGATTCATATAAAATCAACCAAAAACTGAATAAAACTCCAGTGACTGGAGTGACTGGGGCCATGTTATAATTAAATGCCGAAAGAACTCAAAGCAGGAAAATGAAGTGTTGCTATTCTTCAGCTATCTCTGCAGAAGAGATTCACTTTCTGGTCTTAATCTTCCTTAGACTTTGGAGCTACAGTTCACACATACAATAGAAATAGAGATTGGGACATTATATGGATGGTTAGGATGAAAAGTGGTAGAAATTGAGGATTAGTGGTTTTTTAAATGACTTTAAAAATACTTGTGTTAATTTTTGGGGTGTATTTGTCAGCACTGAAGGGCTTAGATTTCAAATGCTGAAATTACTTGGAAAAGAATTAAAATCTCCCATGGAAATAAATGTAAGTATTTTCAGTTTGAAGTCCAAGCAAATCTGTAATTTTCACAGCCAAGAGCCAGACCAAAGCTGTGTATACGAAAAGAGAAACATAATTAAGAGATGTAAGCTCAATAGTAATCTTCTTGTCCAAAATGCATTTATAATCATACTGTAGTTGGAATAAGGACAAAGTTATGGAAAGTTAAGCAATGAAACCAGAATTGTTCACTTTTTGTCCTCAAATCAGAATTGTCTGCCTTTGCAGACAGAATAAAGCTGTTTTGTTTTTTTTTTTAACGCACATTAAAAAAAAAACAAACCCAAACTGATCAGCATTTGTAAAAGAGGATCTGTGATTGAGAAGCAGCTCCTTGAAAGTGGTGTTTGAGTTGAAGCCTGGCTCTGCCAGTGCTGGGGCAGAGCCACGAAATGGTGCCCAGAGAAAGATGTGATGCAGTGATCTGAACAGTGCTCAGAGGGTGGGATGCAGGAGTGCTCACATCTTCCCTGCTTTTATGAGGCTCTAAAAGGAAAATCCTTGTGTGAGAAGTGAACAGGGCTGGTAAAACAGATTAGTGTAAGACTTCGTTTCAGCTAAAATGCAAATGGAGGGGAACAACACTGGAGATTGAAAGGAAACAGGGACCTGCTGAAAAAACAGCCTTGGTGTGTGTGAATTATGCTGGAATCAGTGCAGGCTGTGTCATGGAATGAGGTGAGACTTGAGCTGCCTGTGTATCACCTGCCCCAAGGTGACTGCTCTGATGTGTGACCTGGCTTGAGGGCACCCACAGTGAGTGTGACTTGAGTTTGCTTCTCAAGCTTTAGAAAAGGAGGGGCTGTGGGAATCGAAGAATCCCAGGATGGCTCAGGCTGAAGGGAGCTCAGTGGGCACCTGGTGGCACCTCCCTGCTCCAGCAGGGCCAGCCCAGAGCACAGGGCACAGGATTGTGTGCACACAGCTCTGCAACAGCCCCAGGGAGGAGACCCCACAGCCTCTCTGCACAATCTGGTCAGGGCTGGGCACTGGCCAGGGAAGAAGTTGTGCCTCCTGTGCAGGGGGAATTGCTGGCATCAGTCCCTGCCCGTGGCTCTGGTGCCATTGCTGGGCCCCCGGAGCAGAGCCTGGGCCCTGCTCGGAGCCCTCCCTGCACACAGGGACAGCCAGGGCTGAGGGCCCCTCTCAGCTGGGGCTCCTCTCGAGGCTGAGCAGCCCCAGCTCCCTCAGCCTTTCCTGGGCACGGAGATGCTCCAGGCCCTTCCTCAGCTCCGCAGCCTGCGCTGGCCCCGCTCCAGGAGCTCCCTGGCCCTGCTGTGCTGAGGATGCAGAGCTGGACACGGCACTCCAGAGGTGCCTCCAGGGCTGGGCACAGGGGCAGGATCCCTCCCTGACCTGCTGGGAATGCTCTTCCTGCTGCCCCGGGATCCCATTGGCCTCCTTGGCCCCAGGACACTCTGCTGGCTCAGGGACAGCTCGGTGTCCCCCAGCACCCCCAGGTCCTTCCCTGCAGAGCTGCTCCATCAGGAACAACCCCCAGCCTGTGCTGGTGCCTGGGGTCGTTCCTGCCCAGGTGCAGAACCCTGAAGAAGAGGGTAATGAAGTGATGCAGCATGGCTGATGTCTGTCTACATCCTGACTCGATCCTGCTGGCTGGTGTTGTTGGAATTTAGCAGAAAATAAGCCTGTTTTTGTTCCAGCTGCTGCTCAGAGATCAGCAGGGCTGGGAGTGGCTGAATTTCTGATTAAAGCTAATTCAGCACCAGAATTCTGGTGGAGTTCAGGAGATGCTGCCTGAGCACAGATGCACAAATGGTGCAGGTACCAACACACTCCTGTAGGTCTGCTGCCATTCCATAAGGGCTTTGCATGATCCAAATCCATGTTTACTGGAGCTACAGGAAAGCGGGTTTGGGATTGAACTCACCAATACACAGAATGTTAATATGTGTCATGACAGAATGTGTAGTAAGACAGATCTAAGAGCACTGTCTGTATAAATGAATATTCCTGGTGTGCTCCAGGTGCAAAACTCACCTGGGGGTGTCCCTTCAGGAGAGGACCAGAGGCACCATCCATTATCCACTGCTGAGCAGGCAGAGATGTTCTCTTCCTCCAGAGGTGTTTTCCTCCTCCATCCCTTTCTGCCCTCATGCCCCTTTATGTTATAAATTTGGGCCTGTCCCAGTGGAGTGAAACAACCACAGAGTTTATAGCACTAAACAGAGGAGCTAAAAGCAAATATTCCTTTTGTCTCCCCTAAGAAAATGTAAGAGTGAATTGGATTTTGGCCCTTTCTTTGAGCATATAGGCTTGATTTAATTTGGCAGCATGGCCATAACTGTGTTACCCCAATAGGCCAGCATCTCTGCCTCAATTCTGTACTTTTATTTTTAATTTTTTTGCCCCCTTTGTTGCTATTGTGAAAGCTTTAGAGCTGGTTTGGGCTGCTCCTTTGCCAGCTGAATGCAAGGCGTCCCGCTTTGCCAGGGCCCATTCATTGCCCTGCTCTGATAAGGCTCTTGTTTGTGTCTCATCTGGGGCACAGGCAGGACTTGCTGGGAACAGAGATGCCCACAAGTTCCTGGGCACGCCAGGATAGGAAGCAATGAAGGAATTTCAAAGCCAGCTAATTTTCTCTCTCAGTGCTTTGTGGGTATCAGCATGCAAAAGGGAATTGGCAGTTACTGGAACTTCTTAACAAAGAATAGTTATTTGCATCGAGTGTCTAAATCTAAATTTAAAGAGAATTTTCCCCAAAATAAGGCCCAAATTAGCTTTTATTACTGAAGGTAAATTTAGTAACTTTACAAGATCTAAATTTAGGCTCCCAAATAAGCCCTCATGCTGAAGATATGGCTCCTAGACACTTAGGGACTATGAACCCCTGACTGGGTTTAATTTTGCCAAAATTATCAGTGTTTGGTTAAACTCATCTCAGGTTTGCAGTTGCTGTCATGTTTTCTCAGTAGATCACGGTTCAATTAAAAAAACCCAATTACGAAAATAGCTTGAGGTTTATAACCTCTGATGCTGACATAGTTTCTCTTTTTTAAAATACGTGCTGAAACACTGGTGGTAAGAAAAGCCACCGTGGTGAGGGTGGGAAGGCCCTGGCACAGGGTGCCCAGAGAAGCTGTGGCTGCCCCTGGATCCCTGGAAGTGTCCAAGGCCAGGTTGGATGGGGCTTGGAGCAGCCTGGGATAGTGGGAGGTGTCCCTGCGCATGGCAGGGGACTGGTCAAGAAGACCTTTATGATCCTACTGAGCTCAGAGTGGTCTTTTCCTCTCTTGATCTTCCACGTGTTGGCTTTTCTCCATTTTTGCTCTGTATTGTACCTAGAATTTTACAAGTTTGAAGTATGAAGGCACTGTGGATAATCAGCACTTGGTGGCAGGCCCAAGCAGCTCCAAGATTTATAAACTGAGATTACTCGTGATCTGTTGTAGATTTGGGAACACTGCTCCAAGAAATATATATATTTTTTTTATGGTTATGCTTCCAGTTAATGCAAATGAATCCATTAAAATAACAGATGAAACTTGTAATTATATCCAAAGCAGAATTGGACAATGCAATCCTTACAGCACTGCTACAGTTGGGATAAGTCAGTGAAAAAATCAGCAGCATGAAATTAAATAAGAAACCTTTCCCACAAATGCTGAGTTCTGGAAATGCTGTGAAGCAAGTTTTGCTCAGTGTCCTTTGGTTTTGTAGTTGGAATATATGTCTCACAGTTCAAAACTCTCCCGAAATTCTCAGTTCTAATATGCAATGGCTTGGGTTTTTTTTATTTTGTTGTTGTTCTTTTTACTGTAATTGCTCATTTTTCCATCTCTGTGTGAGTGGTGATTTGAGACCTGGTTGGTTGGATGTCAGATGTCTGCATGCCACAACTTAACCCATGGTCATGAAAACCAGGTTTACCTCAATAAAATTTAAAAGAAAAAAGAAGTTTATTGAAATTCTGAGTTACTGGCAGAAGCAGGCTGAGACACAGGTTCAGAACGGGCTGGTGGTGTCCTCGTTGATTTGCACCCTGTGCTGGTAGACTCAAGTTTAGTCAAACCAATACAGCTCAGGTTTGTTGTCCCCTCCTAGCCTGGTGTCTGGGTTCGTGTCAGTGCCACTGATCTTCCTGAGCTGCTCCCAGGACCTTCCCATGTAACTATTTTGCTTATTAACCGTGTTTCTAGATGATGTTCTCCAGCTGGCTTTTGGGAGCAGATGGCAGGTCAGACATAAGCTGATCATTCCTGCACTGGGAGCTTCACTGGGGGCACTTTGGCACATCCCACCAAGATACTTCTCCTTTGAATAAAGCCCTGCTAACTCAGAAGAATGTCTGCTATTGATAAAAGCTCAGTTGTTTATGAAAGGTGCCCCAAGTAGCTGAAGTTCAGTTTCTTTTTAGACCACTGAGTGAAAACCTTTCCTTTTCTTTATTGGTTCTAATAGGAGCTGGGAAACCCACTCCTGGCATTTTGGTGGCTCCTGAGAGCCCTCCACTGCTCTGTGCGCTGCTCAAGTTGAACAAATAATAAATTATTCTCAAGATCTATTGATGTAGGAGTTTGGGAGTTTGCATTGGGAGTTTCATAAAACTGCTGCTGTTCCAAAATATCTTTTGGAGGCCACAGGTGAGTTCTGTTCAAGAACAAGGGAGTGGAACTGAGCTCTGTTGTGAGCCTGAGTGCAAATTTGCATCACTTTGCACTAAAACTGAAGGGGAGAAAATCCAATAGACTGTTCTCCTGAAGTGGTTGACTAACCTGTTGTATAGGAAGAACATGAACATTATTTTGGGTACTGAGGAGAGTGTGTTTAGGGCCAAGCCCTCGATATGCTAAATAGTGAAGCACAAACTAATTTTTCAGCTTTGTCCCTGAGGCAGAGTGAGTTACTGGTGGTTACCAGAGTCTGCTGGGAAGCTGGGCTCCGAGTGTGGGACTTGTGAAAGTCCTTTCAGCATGTCAGTGTGTGAGTTAAGCTTCTGATAGATTCATTTAGGGGTAGAGGCTGTTTTAAAGCAAATTAAAATTCCCTAACCACCTGTCATTGCTCTCGGTGTGCTTGGGGATGGCATGAGGGCTCCCAAGTGAGGGAGACGTGTGCAGGAGTCTTCTGAAGAATTGGGATGTAATTAAGGACCAAGCCAGCGCCCTGCTTTGTCACTGCAATCTGAAGGAAAAGCAATAGCGGAGAAGTGAACACCTTCAGGCTGATGGTGTGGAATTCTCTGTGCCTTTAAACTTCCCTAAACCTGAGGATGTTTTCTGTACTCGTTCTGATCTCTAAGGTCCCTTCCAACCCAAACCATTCCACGATTAAAGGATTTCCTGCTTTTTGCTGGCATTTTCAGAGCCCGAGATCTGTACTGCAGTTTAGGCAATATTCCTCAGCACAGGGCTTGTTGGCATACACAGTGAATTGTCTTGAAATATTGAAGCTTTGAACTTAATTTTGATGGAGAGGTTGTAAATAATTACAACGTGCTGGGGATCCTTCTGCCTTGCAGATACTGAGATGGCGGTTATTCACACTAATAGTCTGAATTTCCTGAGACTGTAGAGGATGCTTATTTATAAAGAGTTGAGAGCATTTGAAGGGTTTGTGACTAAAAATCAACTTTCTATTAATTTAAGTTGCAACCATTGATGTTATCAAAGCTGAGCATATGAAAGGTGTTGATGGTTGGGGGAGAAAAATTGGCTTTCTCTAAGGGAACGAGCAGTCTGGTGCCCATTTTATCAGGGAGTTCAGACCCCAGAAATTCTAATTAATGCCTGAGTGTTCCTACTTCTGTGTCTTCCAAAGGGCTGCTTATACTGGAATTCCAGAAATAGATGAGAAATAGGGTACAATTGTTCTGTTGAACTGGAGAAAGAGCTTACTGACCTGCATGGATTTGGGGTGTAATGAAGATCTGAGGAACTCTCCTGTTGTGCTGCTTTGTCCTCTTGTGCTGCAGCAAATAACAGGCATTGTTGCTTGTTTATTTTTATTTCTATTTTATTTTTATTTTTAATGTCTACCTGCTCAACAAGAACCTAGTCCTTTGTGAAACATCTGCAGACTTTTGCTCTAAGAACTGGGCTTTTAAAATTCATCCACTGTAAATAACTGGTGTTTGGATGTGAAATATTTTGACTGATAATTCATCAGTTACATCAGAGCTGTTATGCGTTGAAGAAAATAAACCAGGGCTTCCCATGGTACAGGTAAAGAGAGGCTGCCTCAGTCCTTTATGATGCTGGGCTTCCTCCCCTGAGAAAGCTCTTTCTGCCCCACAGGCTTTGGAAAACTCTCCCCATAAACATCCCCAGCAGGTCTCTTGGTTTAGATTTCTCCTTTTAAACATTCTCCTTTGGTTTGCCACCTGCAGGAAGACTGGGCTATAAATAGCACAGGTAGTAACTCATTTGTTTGCCTTCTCACTTGGCTTATGAAATGCTGATTTGCTTGTACTTGCATTTTTGTGCTATTCTTTACCTTCCAAACCAGTGGCTTTCATCCAAATTTTCAATTAATGCTCTTTGTTCTGCCCATTCCTCTCACTTCTACAAATAGGACTTTTTTCCTTTGGCACTTCACTCGTTGCTGTACAAATTTTACAGAATTGCAAGGTGTGTTCCATTGCATGGGTGTTATTTTAATGGAGGAAGGTCTATCTTCAACTAGGATATGAGAGGTACTTTTAGATTTCATGTGGGTCAAATATAAACCTGTTAAACTGGAAAATACAACTGATGGTAGAACTCATTCTTCTCCTCTGTAGTAGTCTGAAACTAAGTTTAAAGAAAAATTTAGATTTGAAACTTCCCTGATCTGACAATTAAATGTTTTTCTCCTGAATTCAGTGCCATTTCAGTGATCTGCCTACCCAGCCTCCTCAAAATAAAAAGATTTCTTTTCCTTTGCTCTCCAAGTAGACAATGTTATTTTGTCAGGTATCACCTGAAGGAAGCTCACAGGACAGGGATTGGAGACCCGTGAGAACTGAAACTGGATTCCAAGGCTGGTGATTAAGTACTGGCAGAAATACCAAAAGTAAAATAATTTTTTGGACTTCTTGTTCTATACTTGGCAATGACCATTAGAGTTAAAAGCTGTAACATCCTATTATCCTGACAAATTTTCTGAGAAAACTTGGGAATGGTACCATTGGGGTTGACAAGGGAATTATCAAATGGCTGCATTCCTCAGCTGATGGTGGATCTGCAGGTTTTGGCCACAGTTCCATGAAGTAACTCACGAGATACTTTATGCTCCTCTGCTAAATGCTTTTTATTATTTTATAAAAGGTTATTAGTGAATAAAATCTCTTACATCTTGCTGAAAGACTGACAAATGACAGTAGAATGTAAAAGAGCCTGTCCCTTTCTGTTCTTTCAAAATGAAAGCTATTTTTCTTGCACAAGGTTTATGTCTTCTTTTCTTCTTTTATAGAAATTATTACTTTGCCAGTAATTCATTGCAGAGGAGGATGTGGGGCTCCATGACTGCATGGATTTTTAATCTTAGTGAATTCAGAAAGCAAATCAATGAAATTAAAATGTGAAAGAGGACAGGGAAATAAGGAAAATGCTCTTTTCACATGTGTTAGTGTGGTTCTGTTGTGTGCTGCTTGGGTTATTCATGCTGGGTTGCCAAAATAAAGGCTCTCCCTCCAGCTGAACACCAGGACTGTTAATGGAGCATGACACTTCTGGGTTTCAAGTGCCAGGAGATGAAGAAAATGAGAGAAAACAGTGAAGTGCTTTACATTCCACTATTTCATTTAAGTACCATTTTCTTCCATGTAATTGCCTTGGCCCAGCCATATGAAAATGACCATCTTGTGTTTATGCACTCCTTAAAAATGTCACTCCCTTCTTTTCTTCTTTTTCTTTTTGTTTTTAAAGGAGAGCATTTGGCTTCTTAAAAGCCAGAGTATTTGACATTCATTGTTTCTTCCATTTACTCCTGGAACAAATTAGACAAATTGCAGTAGTTCAAGAGAGATGGAAAACGCCTATAATCAGGACAAACAAACAAAAAATGTGTGGTGAAGGAGCAGTGCCAGTTCTGGCTTCTTATATCTGCTACCTCCTACTCTAGTTTTAATGTATTTATTTTATTTTCTTTCTTGTGGCAGTGGCCTGTGTTTCCTCTCTTAATTAATACCGTTGGAGTAATGGTGTCTTTCTTGGTGGGAGCTCTGAGCCAAGGACACAGGCAGAGAAGATCTTACAGAATTTTTCCAGCTACTTTCCCAAATAAAAAAGTAAAACAACAAAAAGAAATTCCCCAAACCTTTGGATTGTTTTTCATTGGCAACTTAATGAACCATGTTTTGGGTGATTTTGTTTTTTTTTTGCTCCAAAACAACCAGCTCTCTCAATAGGTGCATAATTATCTGATGAGCTTTTCTTGTTGAGCTGAACCTCCACAAATGTTTGGCTGCGCCAAACCAAATCACAGGTCTTGATCCAGGAGTTTGAGATATTGCTATTATTTTTCCCCCCTCTTATGGCTTTGATCCTGGACTTTTCCATCTGTAATGATGGTCTCTGCTCTTGGGCTTTGAGCCCTGGTGGGATTCTTTCCCCGACGTTACAGAACTGGATCTTTTGTCTGGTCTGTGTCTTCTCTCGCACTTGGCATCCAGGAGTTTGTTGGTCAGGCCATTTAATATTTCGTTTATGTGGTCTCTGTTCTTGACCACGGGGAAAAATAATAAACGCGTCATAAGCCTCTTTTTGAACCTCAGGATCAGCTACCAGAGCACCAGACTTATTAATACACTGTGAGAAGTTATCAGCTTTTATGTGGAATATAGAGATGGGTTTGATTTGGTTTTTTTTCAGTTTTCAGAATTAAGAATTTCATGTAATCTTAGAGCAGGTAGGATGATGTACAAACTGTCTTTTTTTTGGGAGAGAAGTCAGGACCTGCACAGCTTTCTAGCTTTTGTGTGTTGCTGGGTTTTGATTTTTGTGAGGGTTTTTTGGGTGGTTTGTTTTGTTTTGTTTTGTTTTGTTTTTTTAGTTTTTTGTTTGGTTGGTTTTTGGGGGTTTTTTGTGTTGTTGTTTTGGTTTGGTTTTTTTAGTGGATTTTTTTTTTTTGAAAGTGTACTGATATTTTTAATCCCCCTTCTCTGACCAGCAGACATAATGTTAATATTTTGGGGTTTTTTTAATCTTCTGATGCATAAGTGAAGATGAAATCACATATCCCATCTGTTTTCTGTGGTGTTACCCTGCAAAGATCATAGAAAACAACCGGTAATAATTTCCTTTTTTAAGCTGGTGGGTGCCACGAGCAGCCTTTCCAGCAGATCACCTTTTGGGATAGAGGGAAGCTTCACCCCAAACCCTGTGTGCAGTTCCCAGTGCTGAGCTAACATCCTGTTTTCAGACTGATCTGGGCTCTCAGCTTCCCTTTGGAATGTAAAATTTGGAAGGATAGGCAGCAGGAAGCCTGAAGGGATGACAGGGCAGGAGCACCCACTGATAACTTTGTGCCGGAGGGATGTGAAGGTCCCTTTGTGAGGGATGAAGGCCGCTGAGAGATTGACGGATGCTCTCAGGCGAGTCCAAGGTGATAAATAAATAATCCCTGACAGGATGCTGGCTGATGTTTGGTGGTCCTTTCTTCAGCTGTCCTTGGAGCAGAAACTTGCAGACTTTCCTTTGCCTGGCTGGTTTCCACTGGAGTTCTTGATGAAAAATATTCAAAGAGTTGTCTGGGGTTTGGTCTCTTTTTGGGAAGTGCCTTTGTTGTGTTTTTTGTGTCTTCAGAAACCACAGGTCTGTCACTGCCTCTCCTTGTCCTTGCGAGCAGAGAGGTGGAAGATTTTGCTCTCTTGGGGAAGGTGTGCTCACTCTTGGGGTGATTTTTATGTGCTTGAGATAGGGCAAGAATGTTCTGCTCCTTTCAGTCTCCTCTAAAAGAGTCTCAGCCTTTTGAGGAGAGGAAGGGAAAAGTGAAGAATATTCTCAAATTTATTTGTGCCCTTGGGTTCTTCACTTCCTTACCCCTATGTGTGAGGTGGACTAATTTCCTTTGGAAGCTTGTGGCATGCACTGCATTGTTTCTTGGAAGAACTGGGAAATGCCACATGCTTGTAGTGGTGTTGTGACAAAAATTTCAAGTTTCATACAGAGCAGCTCATTTGGATGGATTAGAGTCACCCAGTCCTCATGTCTCAGGCTTTCTCTTTGGTCAGGGTTTTTACCATCAGGGAAATTAGAGTGTGAAAGTTTCAGCAGGGACTTGTAATTGTGGGTTATCCCCAGTCTGGTCAGTGAAGAGAAGTGGCTTTCTGAAGACTTTGACATTCAAATTACTCATTCCCTCCTGGAAATCTTGATAAATAAATATTTGTGGCTGTTGTGAGCTTGCTTCCCAGTGACTTCCTAAGTGTCTCCCATTTTCTGAGTGGGATCTGGCCTTCCCGTACATTTATCCTCCTGCAGCAAAAATGAGATGGCGTTTCTTGAGGTGCAGCAGGCAGAATGGTTACTTAAAAAATTTCTTTAGGACATTGTGGGATTTCTTATAAGTGCTTAGACTGATCAGTGTGGGGAGTGCTGGTGTTTTAAGGATGCTTGAACAGACAAAGGCTCAAAGTTTGTTCTTAAAGTTTTTTAATGGAAAGATGTACATCATGTAGATCCAAAAGATGATCAGCAGGAGTTTTGCTTAGAGAAAAATGCAAGACCAGAGTGTATTACAGCTGAAAGCTCTGATATTAATACTTTGTTCTTTAACTTAGATGAGGGTGTAAGGAAATACAGCTTAACCCTGGATTTAGGTGGTTGGAGACATTACTGCTCAATCTGTTTGGATGCTCAAGGTTCAATAATGGCAACTTTAAAGGCTGCATTTTTATTTATTTATTTATTGAACAAATTCTCATAAAAAAAAAAAAAACCCAAAACACACAAAAAACCCCAACCACACACACAAAAATACACAAGAGGTGAACAAGAGGTACCAAAACACTGTTGAATATGATCTCAGTAGGAAATCTAACTTGCAAAGCAGAGTAAGTAGCAGGTATTGGTAAACATCAAGTGATGGATACTTTGGATGTATTAATTCTAATTTCTAGTGGACATCTAAATTCTTATACTCCTAAATTCCAAAGGAGTTGCATTTTAGTGAAGTTAGCAGTACGTGATGGAGAGAGCAAGTTTGTCTGAGTAGTTCTGAAGAAGGAGAACTTTAGTCCTGTAGCTTGGAGATGGCAAAGCAATTTTTTCCATACTGAGTGAAGAGTATTGTTTTGCCCTTGAATGGTTTTAAACTTTTTGTTTTGTTTTTAAAAAAAAAAAAGATGAAAAGAAATGGTGCTGTGGTATTTGTTGTTCTTCTTCCCTATTGTCCTTGTGACCCACTTTTTACAGTGCAGCATTATCCTTTGTTTAGCCCAGAAAAGAAGGGAAGGAACTCTGGGAAACCAAGGTGGATTCAGTTGACACAGTGTAGATCTGTATGGGCACTGAGCTGGGCAAATCAGCTCAACGAGGGCAGAGGAACTGCTGAAATCAGGATGTGATCCTGATGGGAGATGCTTTCCCTGGAATGATGCCTCCCTTTTTAGGGTAAAGCTTGATCCCAGTGCAGTGCAAAAGTCTGAGCCTGGGGGGGACTGTAAGGACCGGAATTCTCACCCGAAGGGGCTGCCCAGCCTGGGAATGAAGAGCTGCTCTTCCCTGGGGATTTTTCTCACCAGAGGCAAATCCAAGTGTGAACATGGACAATAGATTTTTTTCCTCCTGGTTCATAGGAGCAGAAAGGAAAAGTGGGGGGAGGAGAACACAATCTTCTCTGGGAGGAATATACAGAATTTCTGCTTGCAAGTCATCCCTGCTCTGACAGACGCCACTTACACCGTCTCTGTGTACACAAGTGTGTGCTTTCTCAAGAAGCTTTCTGGAAATCTCTTCAAAATTAAGAATCCTGAAGTAATGCCTCTTGAGGCCCTGTGTGCCTACGAATCTTTCAGGCAAAGTGAAATCTTGTTTTGTGCTTAGGTGACGTGAAATAGGACTAAAAGAAATACCTGAATTACATGACAACATTTCTTTTCAGCATTCCCAAGCACCTTTTCAATTCAGCTTTTCTGCTGAATGTCATTAAATCCTGAGGATGGTGATTAAATCCCAGCCCATTTAATCCTTCTTTCAGAGATCCAATGGCAACAAATAAGCACTGATACAATGGCCCTGGCAGAGCTGGACCTGCAGCAGAGCAACTGAAGGCACGTATCCTTTAATAAAGGCTCCTTGATTCTGTGCTCTCTCCAGCTGATGCTTCCAGGGGTTCCTGGGGGTGGCCATGGAGGGGGAGGTGCTGGGGCTGGCAACAGGCTCAAGGCAAAATCAAGAAGATGCTGCACTAATTCATTATCTGTTTCTTAAAGAACACATTTGCTTTCACAGCAGAATTCCTCGAGGCTGCATGCACACCTTGCTGCCCCCAGAATTCGTATCAGATATGGATATCAGCTCAATAGCAGAGGAAGGAAATGGTTCTCTGCACATCAGTGCCATCTCTTCATCATCCTGCTGTAGAGAAGCACAGAGTGTAATCAGAGTGATCCCTTTGCTCGGCTGCAGGAACAACACAGGGTCTGATTTCTGCTTGTTGAGTCTGCCTGCAGAGCTCCGAGAAATATTGAATGTAGTGTTTTTGAGCTTCCTATAAATCAGAGATTGCTTCGTAACAATTGATCAGTATGTCTGAAAAGACACAACAAAAACCCAAACCCCAAAACTTGCCATCTGCTACGTTGTTACCACTGTGACTTGAGTTCTCAGATGTTATAAGCAACCCTCCATGCACATCAAAATATAATTATTGAATCTAGAAGCACAGCAGCAGTTACTATATAGGCAAAAGTAAAACAGAAGGAACAACTGGAAGCAGCTCTTCCCAGTGCCTCTGGTGCACCTGACTTACTGTGTGTGTGGAAACAAACATCTGTGTGTATTTGTACAGATATCATGGAATTATGGAATGGTTTGGGTTGGAAGGGACCTTAAAGTTCATCCAGTCCCACCCGCTGCCATGGGCAGGGACACCTCCCACCACCCCAGGCTGCTCCAAGCCCTGTCCAACCTGGCCTTGGACACTTCCAGGGATCCAGGGGCAGCCACAGCTTCTCTGGGCACCCTGTGCCAGGGCCTGCCCACCCTCACAGGGAGCAATTTTTTTCTAATACGTGAAATTTCTACAGCACATACAGAACTGTAGTTCCCCCGCTCTGAAGCCCTCCTGTTCCCTCCCCTGTGAGGAGCAGCTGTATTTTGGCAGCCAGCACGTTCTGCTCTGTGCTGTGCTTGAGCGTGAAGGTCGGATGTGCCCGAGAACCCCATTCCAGGGATAATGTGTTGGGAGAGCCTGTGCCTGCCACAGTTTGTTACCATTCTGCTGATTTCCCTTGTCAACAGCAGCTGTGCCAAAGCATGGCCTTTGTCATGCTCTTGCTGTTGCTTTCCTGCCCTGAATTTCCCAAACCTGTGCATGTGGCACTTAGGACAGTGTCAGCACCAGAGCCACTTGGATGCTGTGCAGGGGAATAGCCACAGTCAGACAGCGAATGTGCTTCCAGACTCCTGGAGCAGGAGGTGATTGACACAGCAGTGCTTTGCACCAGCTTGTGCCAATCGATTCGCAGCTCAGTGGTTCCCTTCTGCAGCTCAGTCGTTTCCTTTAGAAGCTCAGTTGTTCCCACGCTGAATTATAAGGCCGGTTTTTCTTTATTGTCATTGAAGCGCTTCAGCTTTTGATTTCATTTAATCAGCCCCATCAGTTTCCTTCCAAAGTTATGCAAGAGTCCCAGTGCAGCACCACTTACGGCCATGTTCAATCCGTTTTTCATTTGACTCTATAATACACAATTGCAGGTATGAGAAAGTTTGTGGTGTTATTGTCACGTGTTAGTGTCACTTCTGTGGTCCTTTTTCTTAATTTCTTTGTCTGCTGGTTCTATGTCACGTGAAGTACATGAAAGAAATAAATCCCGTTTTCTCTGAAATATTAAAGGTCTGCACTAAAAAGTTGTCTGTTTGCAGACATTTTAGTAGTTTTATTATAATCTAAAGTGGTTTAAGTTATCCTTGATGGCTGCTTGTTGGTGTAATGGCCCAGTCCACCTCTCCATAGTTGCTGCATCTCTTGGCACAAAAAAATGACATGTAAATATAAAAATACTGGCCCCTTGTCCAGGGGTATTCCTATAAAAGATGCTTAAAAATTAAAGTGAAGCAAACATTGAATAAAAAAAACCATTCAGACTTGAATGCTCTGATGCTCTTGTTCAAGTTTGGAAGTTCAGTCTCTAATTAGTCATTTTAAAAGCTGCCATGGCACTGGGATTCTAGTTCCTGTTTTGCACAGTGGGAATTACCTCTGTAGGAATAAATAACTTGGCCGTGCTGACCCCAGCGGTGCTGCCTTTCACCACCTTTAATTGAGAGGAAAACCAGTAGAAATGGTAGTTTTGGCAGCAGATTTCAGCAGTCTTTGTTAAAAAGTATGATTGCAATACTTGTTCTACTTTCAATTCCTCAATTTCATTTTTATTTTCCTTTGTGAATCATTTGAGGACTTAATTTATCTCCAGGACTTCACTGGAATATTTCTATACCAGACAAATTATTTGTCAGATAATGTTTTACAGGAGCCTTTCTCTTACTACTCTCAAATGACTTTCCTGCAGGCCTTTTCTATTATTTTTACACAGTCCCAGGGACACAAGAGTGCTCTGGGGTTGGGACTGACTTCCTTAGTGCTGCCTTTGCTTGGGGAGAAGCCTAATCTTCTAAAGCAAAATCCCAACTGATTGGGGATGTGGTTCCCTCCAGTAATTAAAGTTGTAACCTCACACCAAAAGGTGCAGGATGCAGAGTCCTTGAGCTGGGTACCAGATTGTCATTTGTGATTTAGTCCTTAGATCTTGCACTTACTGGACTCACTGCAGCAAATCAAAGGATTTACTGAACGCGTGGGCAGGGAGGGGAGCCTTGGAGCAAAGACAAAATCCTGCCCCCCTGCGTGGGGGATAACTGGGAGGGGAGAGCTGGGAGTTGTGTCCCTGCCACCAACTGGGACACAGGCACATGGGGGTGCTGGCTGCATTTAGATGAGTGTGTTTAGATTTAGTCTGTGACAACCCAGTGACAAGGCAGCTCCCTCTCCAAATGGTTTCCTGCTCTGTCAAGTACCAGAGCAGGGCGTTGTGGGCTGTGGGAGGGAGGTGTTGTCAGGGCTGGGGTTCAAGGAATTACAGCACCAGGCAGGAGTGGGAATGCTGCTCACCTGGAATGCAGCTGCTGTGAGGTCATTCACATCCCCAGCTAAGGGGATTCCTAAAAGTGGAATGCTTTGGGTTGGAAGGGACCTTAAAGACCTCCCATTCCGCTCCCTGCCATGGGCACGGACACCTTCCACTAGCCCAGGGTGCCTCCAAGCCCTGTCCAACCTGGCCTTGGACACTGGACACTGCCAGGGGCAGCCTCAGCTTCTCTGGGCAACCTGTGCCAGAGCCTCACCACTCTCAGAGCCAAGAATTCCTTCCCAATATCCGTCTAATCCTGCCCTCAGTTAGTTTGAAGCTGTTCTTCCTTGTCCTGTCCTCCATCCCTTGTCCCAAGTCCCTCTCCAGCTCTCCTGGAGCCCCTTTAGGCCCTGCAAGGGGCTCTGAGGTCTCCCTGGAGCTTTCTCTTCTCCAGGTGCACACCACCGGCTCTCCCAGCCTGGCTCCAGAGCAGAGGGGCTCCAGCCCTCAGAGCACCTCTGTGGCCTCCTCTGGATTCACTCCAGCATCTCCACATTGTTCCTTTGTGGAGGGGTCTGGGTTTTGGCCATTTTCTACATCTGAGACATGACCAAATCCTGTTCGACCAGTAAAGAACAGTGAAGTGGTGACTCACAATGTTGATGGTGCACAATGGAAGAGCAGGGGTGTTTTCAGTGAAAATTACTTTCTCAGAGACCTTGGGGATAGCAAAAGCCTTGTCCTTTGCCACTGCCAGACTGCCCAGGCCCAGGGCTGATGGACTCTGAGGACAAGGGAAAAAACTATGGTTCAGAGATCACAAATGTGGACAAGTCCTTTTCCTGCCATACTTTCAGGATTGCTCTGAAATTGTCCTTGGAGGATTTTGCTGTCTGAGAGGTGACCCACAAATCCTTGTTTTCTTTGCAAGGCAGGAAAAGGCAGTTCTGTGTTGCTTGTGAGGCAGATCTGTGCACTATGGTGGAGATCCAGGGGAGAAAGGGTCATGTGTGGAGGCGTAGATTTGCTGCTGCTTCCCTTTCCTTTGATTTTTCTCTCCCTCAGGGCGAGGAAGACCTTGCTCCTAGAAATTCCCATGTTGAAACCACTGCTGGCTTCTCTGTTTGCTGCCCCATTTGCACCTCTCCATCCGCATTTCTTCCCAATTATTTTTTGCCATGTGGTTTGTGTATCTATAGGGGTTTCAGGGTTGAGTTAAATTTGGGAATTGGCTGCCATTCCAGGTGAGGCCAGGGCCCTCTTTTCTTTTTGAGCTGTCCCATGTGTGAGCATTGCTATTTTTTTTGCTACCTTTGATCATTTTGAGTTTTCTCTACTGCCTTGGCAGAGCTGTGGGCAGAGGAGGATTTGGTACAAGGTGGGAAACATTCCCTGGAGCAACATGTGCATTTTGTCTTCCTTTCCAGTTGCCGGTTGAGACCCATCACAGCTTTTAGTCCATTTATTATCTTGTGGCAGTGCTTTTGTTTTCTAATCAAGATGGCCTGAGGCACCAAGTGCCCAAGCCTGAGATTCCCATTGAAAAACACCACAATGATTTATTTTGACAAAATCTATTTACCATGAAATCGTGACCAGTGATGCTAATTTTGCTGTCATTTTCAATTCATTATTAGATGAGCCCATATTAGCTTTTCTAGCACTTTTTGCTAGGAATGCTCTGACAGGCCTAAAATTGCAAGGCTTTAAGATTTTGGCACATTGTGGGGTTTTTTTCCCTCTCATCCCCTGGGACCATTCCCACTAAGAATTGTCACATGCAATGACACCAGATCAAATGAGCAGAACACTCTGTTGCTCAACACAGAGGGTTGTTTAGGCACAGACGTACTCAAAGTCATTACATTATAAAAACAATTTTTTGAAGTAGTTTAGGATATTTCAAACTCAAATGATGGTTTCTGGAGAGCGTTCCAGCAGTATCCTTGCCTGGTGCATTTGAGCTTTCCCTGCCGTGGGCTGACATTGATCCTGACTGACAGGTTTGAGTGGCGAGGCTTGGTCTTTTCTGAAGATAAGTGCTAATATTTTGTAAACCAAATTATTTGAAAAGGCTTGTTCAGCACCTTCACTCGAGGAAGAGTTCTCCCTACTTGACTTGGAGTGAAGTTTTGATTGCCACTGCTCTTTCTGGTGGTGTAATTCATTTATCCCCACTTCTCCCTGTTCGTGCCTCCCACAGGCATTAGCATAAAAGCAGAGTTACCACTAGATGGGTCTGTTTCTTTAATAAGCCATTGACTACCACTTGGAAAGAGAAATATTTTAGGACTCCTCTGGTTGATATCAAGTACATGCTATCTAACTGCTCCTTGACTGCACTTACTTGTCAGGCCATTAAAAAAATCAGGCTTTGTTTAATCCATCAGCGTGTACCATTCTACTGCTTTCTATGTATGGAATTAGGAAGATCTCTGGGACACTGGAAAAAAAATCTTTTGGTTTATTTTAATTCATTTTTTAATTAGGGGATCAGCACTAATAACACCTCACTCAGATTCCTTTATGTGTATTTGAAAATTGTGTCAGAATATTTCCATTGTATGCCCTGTGACAAATGGAAATGTTCAGCCTCAGTATGTTTATTAGACATGGTCATTGGCTGTTTTTATTTAGGAAATAGTAATTTATTGCCTTATAAGTATTGAAAGCACTAAACATTACTTTGTGTTATTCAAAACCAATCACAGTCCCACTCCTAAACAGCTTTCAACACAGGCAAACCTTGAATATGAGACGCAAGGGGTATTTTTGGAAGCAGGTTCTTTATCAGGTCAAAGATGTGATGGCTGCAATTCATTGAAGCTTTCACTCACCACAGCAAGAAAAGCAAATTAGTGTTTGATGTTTTGCTCCCTGTCTTGTGCCAGGAGGCACAAACCAGAGATTGTCCCAGTCCAAGAGTGACTGATTCAGGAAGAGCCAAGGGAAAGGGGCTTGTCCAGAAAAAGGGGAAAATTGACCCAATTTGGTGATGCTGTGGTGGAGTTTGGTTTGGAGATGTCCCTTCCAACCAGTGCTGCTACAGCTGAATAAAGCCAAATAACTGAAGGTGTTCATAAACATCTCTAATTCCATAGGAAGGGAAAAAGCCCAAAAACAAACACCAGAAGTTTTTTAAAAGATTTTTTTTTTTGTACATAACATGGCACAAGAGAACTCTTGGATCTTCCTTGCTTATGTTGGGTTTTTTTCCCTATGGTTATAACTTTATTTATTGATTAGCATTTGATTTAATACCTCTTCAAATTTTCTTTTAAAGCCCAGCCTTGAAGGCACATCCCTGCTCTGCCTGGCAATTTAGATTTCAGCTCAGCCTGTCTGTAATACCTGTCTATAACCTGTCCCAAAGTTATGATGATAACTCACCATCATAATGTGCAAAATTTGCAGTTTTAATCAGCCTGCAACTTGAAATCTGACTTGTCAGTGTGTTTGAACTTAGCATTCATTTGTTGAGAGGTGTTTCTCTAGGGCTGATTTGCCTCAGCAGTTACACACTTGTGCCACAGATGATGGTGACCTTCCTGCTGCTCCTGCAGATGTTCCAGCTGGTGCCCGAGATAGCTGTCTGTCCCCTAAGATCCTACACGTGTTTCAAATACATACAAAAATAAAATCAATGCAAGCATTTATTTAATCTTTTTGGGCTGCTTTGTTTCTTGTTTGCTTCCACATCAAGAGCAGTAAGAGCCTCATTCTTCCAATAATCTTAATTAATGTGGATACATTTTAGGAAGCTCATTTCATACTGTGGTAACAAATAATAACAACTTTTCTGTGTGTTTTCAGTGCCCGTTTTTAACATCTTCTTGACTATAGCAGTTGGCAAAGACAGAACTTGTGGGTTTGAATTTTCAGAAGACACGGAGAAATGGGGTGATACAAGAGGAATAAATGTCAGTGTGTGATACAGTGTGACCTGAGTGGGACCTTGAATTATCAATATCTTGGCTGAGTAAATCCTGCTTAAAGTTGTAGTTGTGCAGTTGTGTTCACCCCCACAGCTCTGTGCTGGGATTAAGTGCAGTTGCAAACCACAAACCTTTTATGTGCATTAACTTGATTTTTAAGCTGTCAAACAGATGAAAAGCATCAATCGCATCAGCTGCTTGCTTAATTTTTCAAACAAGCCCCAAAGTATTGGCATTTGAGTTGCTGCTTCTTTCTATTGCTAATTTGAAAACAATTATTATAAAGTTGTATTCAAATCTTCCTCTTGGTTCTTAATTGGTGATTTATGCCTAAGAGAGGGATTTTAGTCAGGGTTTATTACCTTGAAATATTGAATTACTGTTTTATTGTGGAGCTTTTTGTTTAAATTTGCAGGCACTGTAATTATCAATATCTGAAATCACTTCAGTTCATTAATGAAGAAAATCATAAAACAGAGCAGGATAATGATACCTAATTGCAACAAGCTGGATTACAATCTTTTATTTACAGATAGGCATCAATGAACTGGGGGAGTAGAACATGGGTAACACATATTTTTCTGGGGTTTAAGATGATTTTCTGGATTTTTTTTTTTTTCTAAATAAGTTATTCCTCAGCAACACATAGGCAGGTGTTTAAATGCAGGACACTGCCTGCACAGGCATGCTTTGTATTCTTAGTTTTGCTCCTAGATAAGACTTTATAAAGAGTTTGTAGTTCACTGCAGTGGTATTTGCAAGTTGTTTTAGATGTGGAAAAGTGCTTGGTTTTCTCTCCATTAAATTATTTAAACTAGATGAATGTTTTTACTTTGCATTAGGTGTTAAAGCTGTAATTTTAGCTGCTTTCACAGCAGACAATCTGAATTTTCACAGTGACACAAAGCAATGTCCATTATATGGCACATCAGGAATTTCTCTGGCTTTTGTGGAACAACGGTTTAAGGAGGATGCACAGGAGAGCTGTCATTAAAAATGTAAGCACAGTGGTTGACTAAAATGCAGGTTGCTGCTCAAACTGCAGACTGATTCCAGTCTTGTCTCAATTCTGCCATGGATTTTACATAAAGTAAAAGCCAGAGGTTCCTTCTAAACAACCGTGCAGTGGCTGGAGTGGAACGTAACTGCTCATTTTCACCTCCCAAGTGCTGAGTAAGAATAATAATTTTCTGTCTGCAAAAACTGCTTTTAGTTTCCCAAAACTTCAATGCTTTAGCTGAAAATACTGGTCTCTCTGTAGCTGTGTAGTTTGCTTCCATGGAGTCATTCAGCTACGAGTGAGGATAGGATTCCTAAGGGGCTGTTTCTTGGGATGCCCATCTCTCCTGCATGTATTTTTGTTTGCTGGTGATCAAGGAGACTCTGGCACACCCAGTTTCTCACTCCTGAGTGACTGCTGCCCTTTTACCCTGGGAGAATTATTTAGGTCAGAAAGAACATTTAAGATCATGAAGTCCAACAGTTAAGTTGCCATCGCCAAGCCCACCACTAACCCATGTTCCCAAGTGCCACATTTATATGTCTTTTAAATCTTTCCAGAAATGGTGACTCCATCACCTCCCTCAGGAGACCTTTCCAAGGCCTGAGCACCCTTTCCATGCAGAAATTCCTCCTGGTGTCCAACCTGAGCCTCCCCTGGCACAGCTTGAGGCCGTTTCCCCTTGTCCTGTCCCTGTTCCCTGCGAGCAGAGCCCGACCCCCCCTGGCTGCCCCCTCCTGTCAGGGAGTTGTGCAGAGCCACAAGGTCCCCCCTGAGCCTCCTTTTCTCCAGGCTGAGCCCCTTTCCCAGCTCCCTCAGCCGCTCCTGGGGCTCCAGCCCCTTCCCCAGCTCCGTTCCCTGCCCTGGACACGCTCCAGCCCCTCCAGATCTCCCTGTCCAGGAGGGGCTCAAGTCTGAACAGGTTTTGTGTAAACCAACCTCTGATCAAAGAATTCTGTGGGTGACACCAAGCTCACAGACAGGTGTCAATCTGCTCTTCCTGAAACTGGAATGATAGAGGAGAACATTGCTTCTGTTCTGATCCCTTAGTCAGTCATTCCAAGGCTCTGAAGTCTCTGGATTGCCCTCAGACCTCTGGTTGCAACTTCACTGCTGCCTCCTTGAGAAGTCAATCATGGATAATAATCTGAGGGTTGTACTGGATTAGGAATCTTTCTCTTCTCATCGTCACCCCAAGCCCTAGGGAGTCAGGAGACTTCCCTAAGGATGGTCTGCTCTGCAGGTGGGGCCTTCTGCTCCCTTCAGAAGGGACTCTTGATGGACTTTTTCTTTAGCAAGGCTGTTGTGGGGGCTGGCACAGGCTTGGGCTTAGTGTGTCAGCTGTTAATCCTCTAGGGTCCTCTGGGGAAAACCAGGGCAGCTCTAGGGTTCAGCAGGATCTAAAATCTGTGTGCCACTTTTAGGGTAAAGCTCACATGTCTCTGAAGGAGGTAATGAAGTTGCAAATTGCCTCATCATTCTAATGCATGCACATTGCCCTTCTGTTTGGCAAATCTGCAATCAAGCCATTGATTTGGCTTTGCTAATGCTGGCTAATCATGCAGAGGTGGAATTGGAGCTGTGACTGATCAGCTCTGGGAGCAGCTCTCTGGGGCTGACAGATTGGGAAAAGCAGGAAGCTGGGAGAACAGTGCTGTGCTCTCCTTCTTTGCACGGTGGTGGTATCCTTAAAGTGCATTTAAATGATCCCAGCTGGCTGCTACCAGAGACATTGTCTGTGAGCCTGTGAGAGAATTTCGTGTGACCCAGGCTGGTGTGCATGTCCCTGGGAATTGAAAGTCTGCCAGGTGGTGTTCCTTGGAATTCCCCGAGTGCCTCAACCTCTGAGCTCTTTGTTGAGTTGAACTATAAGTAATGTAGGGACCCAGGCCCAGTTTCAGTGAGTGGGTGCCTGGAGCTGTTGTGACGCTTTGAGTAGTTCCTGATGGACACCGAGCTGTCCCTGAGCCAGCAGAGTGTCCTGGGGCCAAGGAGGCCAATGGGATCCCGGGGCAGCAGGAAGAGCATTCCCAGCAGGTCAGGGAGGGATCCTGCCCCTGTGCCCAGCCCTGGAGGCACCTCTGGAGTGCCGTGTCCAGCTCTGCATCCTCAGCACAGCAGGGCCAGGGAGCTCCTGGAGCGGGGCCAGCGCAGGCTGCGGAGCTGAGGAAGGGCCTGGAGCATCTCCGTGCCCAGGAAAGGCTGAGGGAGCTGGGGCTGCTCAGCCTCGAGAGGAGCCCCAGCTGAGAGGGGCCCTCAGCCCTGGCTGTCCCTGTGTGCAGGGAGGGCTCCGAGCAGGGCCCAGGCTCTGCTCCGGGGGCCCAGCAATGGCACCAGAGCCACGGGCAGGGACTGATGCCAGCAATTCCCCCTGCACAGGAGGCACAACTTCTTCCCTGGCCAGTGCCCAGCCCTGACCAGATTGTCCAGAGAGGCTGTGGGGTCTCCTCCCTGGGGCTGTTGCAGAGCTGTGTGCACACAATCCTGTGCCCTGTGCTCTGGGATGGCCCTGCTGGAGCAGGGAGGTGCCACCAGGTGCCCACTGAGCTCCCTTCAGCCTGAGCCATCCTGGGATTCTGTCTGTTCCTATTGTTTTCCTACAGAACACCAAGGATTCATGGCACTGCAAATCTCCCAGAGAGTGAATTTCCTGTGTCCTTTGATGACATCTCTACACCCTGTATTTCTTCAGCTGTTTGGTTTAGCATTGCTTTAAACTGTTCCTTAACATGTTCATCAGGCTTGTGTCTGTGGTTGTGTGCTGACCTAAATTTCCATGAAAAGCACTGATTTTTATGCTTGAGAGAGAGAATATCAACATCCTGCAATCATCTGTTATTTGCAGTATGAAGTTACTAACATTGGATTAGCATCACCCTTGACACATGCACGCAAGTCCAGCTTCCAGTTCTATCACACTCCTCTTGGCTCCTTTGTGCCAAAGTTTTCCCCCAGAATTTCCACAAAAAGCTGAATTATCATTCTCTTTCTTGTAGTTTAGCTTATCTTTTGATTGTACAGTACCTGGAATCTCCAGTTCCCTGATTGATCCCAGCCCCATCAGGACATCCTAAGGAAGAGAACTTTATCCCATTAGTAGCTCTAGAGTGGGTTTGGTCAGCAGCTGAAGCCTTTCTGGACATTGCTGGAAGTCAGGGAAAGCAGACCCAGCATAGTTTAATTTGCAAAGTGGTTTTTAGGAGGATACTGCACTTTGCAAGTAGATCAGCAGCTTTTGTGTCCACCTTCATTTATGGCCAGCTTTAAGGCTTTGTGGCTATCACCAGAATTTCTATCCTTTATTGCTAACAAGAAATAATAGATGCTTGAAAAAAAATTACCCCCTCCCCCCACCAAAAACCAACATCATGGAGAGTTTAGGCCATGGTATTCAGGTTTCCTTTTAGCTGAGGATATTTGGTGGCAGACGTCTGTGCCATGAAAAGATGACAGATAAAATGTGTGTTGTCCCAACGAGTCAAAGAAATCACTCACCTAATAACAGTAATTACACTGTGCATCTGTGATGTTCTGCATGCTTAAGACTGTAGAAATATTAGCTAATTAATCCTTTCAACACTGCTGTGCAGTTGCTCTAGCTGGTACTATTATCTTCCTACTGTAAGGGAAGGAAAAAACCAGAAAAGTTTGACTGATGTACTTTGCAGCAATGAACAACCTCAAATTTCAGGAATTTATTCCGCTGCAGTGCCTTGAAGGCATGAGGAGGATGAAGACCCACCTTGGCAGGCAGTTCAGAATGCTAGCTGCTCTTACCCTTTATTTTATTCTGTTTTAGGACTGCATTACCTACCAACGCAGTTGTTAAGATGATGGTAGTCAGGACAGTTCTTGAGGCACAAGAACTGCACAAACAGCTCCTGATGAACACAAATTCACCCCTCAGCAGTGCTGGGGGCCTGTAACGTGGAGGGGAATTATCACAGGATACCTTTGGTCTGCCAGCTGCTGAGGGGAGAAAAGCAGCTGCTGCTAAGTGCCAGCTGTGAAGCTCATTAGATCTAGAATTAATTTATAGGCTGAAAGAACAATCAATGCTGACACAGCATTTTCTGTGAAACAAGGGAGCTGTGGTTCTTGTGAGAAGTGGGTTGGACACCAAAGTTGATGGCAGCTCAACTCCAGGTGGTGTTGTGCTCAGTGGCCACAAAAAACGAGTTTCTTTCAGCACTTCAGGCAGTAGATATTTCACATTCATCTCCTGTGTGAACCCTGTAAAAAATATGAACTAATAGTAGATAAAATGAAAAGTGTGGATTAATGTCGTTGCTGCTGTTGCACCTGGATAAATCTGGTGATGAACCTTGTATGGAGGTTCCAGTCCTTAGAACTAGACTGTATTTCAGTTCTTAGCACCACGGTGGCTTTGGGAAGTGTCAGCTGTCTGTAAACCCCAAAATACGAGTCAGGATGTGTGGCCTTCACGCCGTGACCTGTATTTTTGTGATCAGTTCTGCTGACCCCGCTCAGGACTGTGATGTGCCACAAAAGCTCCCGTGCGGAAGGCTGATTTCCTCTCACCCAGCCTCCTCTGCCCTTCCAGTTCAGAGGTCTTGCAAAGCCACCTATGTGTTCCTGTGGTGCCACGGTGAGGGGAGCGAGGGAAAGCACATCTGAAAGCTTGTGGTGTTTGTTGGAACAGCCCCCTCAGACCCTGAGAATCAAAGCTTTTCTCTGTACCCATCTGTAGGTCCTGCTGAAGGCTCCAAAGTTATGAATGCTCCAATTGATGTTCTTGGATCTCTTTTCAGGTTGCAAATAAAGACATCACTGGCATCTTTCAGAGTCCAATTTTTGCTCCTTGGCAGCCAGCACAGAACAGGCTGGTGTTGGGCAGTGCTGTGATGCCTCCCTCCCTACACTCAGACAATACTCAGTGGATGGCATGAAAGGGAAGAGCCTAGAAGAACACAGATATTGGAGATTGTCAGGCTTTGAAACCTCAGCTGATCCCTCCCTGCTGTGCTGAATCAAGGACAAAGTGGTTGGTCATGGCACAGACAACGTTTTTAGTCTCACTGCAGGCTTAAATGCTTTTTTTATATTTCCCTTCTCATTTGTCAGCATCTCTGCAGTGGTTTTTGACCCCATCATGTATTTCTGATCAGCTCTGACACAGGAGTAGAGCTCCCACAGCTTGTTTACTTAGTTTTGAAGGAAAACTGCAGCTGGCTATAGAAAATAAACTCACATTATCTTCAGTGAGAGAGAAACTGTGCTGCGGGTTCCACAGTTCCTGGCTGTATTTCTTTTTTCTGACCGCTTGGAATCAGCCCCACTTTATGCCACCTCTAACAAGGGGTAATTTCTGGATGTCAGAAGGAGCTGAGAGCGCTGGTTACACTGAGGGAGTTTAGGAGAGGAGAGGTTAGAAAAGTGTATTGGATAAATTCATGGGCATTGTGAGGGAAGTTGGTGATATTGCAGGGAACAGCTGGAACAGGTCCCTAAAGTCTGGTATGCTAATTTTCCATCACTTGGAAAACATTCACTTCTTTTTTTAGCTGATGAGTGTGAAGGGAAATTGATTCTTGTCTGAACTGTCTCATGCTCATGAATGCCAGTGGATGTAGCTTAATAAAAGCACAAAGGTGAGCCTTTTAATATTCTTTTCCTTCTGTGTGCACTAAACTGGCTGGACCTGTTTAATGCTCTGCTTTTGGATGCTGATATGAACAGAGATGCCTTTAAGTACTATTGAAAGGCTTTGTATTGGTAATATTTTTTTTCCCTTCCTTGAGATATTTTATTGAATTCCTGTTCAGCTTTTTCTAGCAGTTTGAAGGTTGGGAGTTTATCTGTCAGTGGGCACAGCGGCTGTTAGTGGTGTAGCAGATTGTTCACTTGGAATTCCTTCTCCGCTGGGGCAGAACTTGTCCCCCAGCCTCAGGAGTGCAGCCTATACTGGTGTGGTGGGGCACACCAGCTGCCTTTGTTTCTGTACCTTCCTCTGGATTATATTCCTGTGAACAGGACATCTTTTGCTTGGAATTTGAACAGTCACTGCATGTGTGTCTCACCTGTGTGATGCCCTCACTCTTTCATCCACTCTCAATAGCGCTTGGGAAGTGATTTGCTGGGTCTGACCACAAAATAGAGCTTTTTTCCCTTTCTCCTTGCCAGACCAGCCTTCTGCTCACTGCTGCAGAGCAGCCAAGCTCAGGGCACAGCCTGCACTCTCAAACTGCTGGGACTTTGGCACTTAGTTGAAAATATTAATTAACATTTGTTCTACTAATGAGGAGCCAGTTTGCTGGAAAGCCCCCTACAAAAGTGAGTATTCACAGCACTGCACCACTTGTGGCTGTAGAATTCTGGGCAGAAAGGAAGTATGGTATGTTTTATAGGGAGTGTTGATGCCTTGGAGGGTGGACAGCCCACCAAAACTACAACTGGGAAGATTTGGCTCTAACCAGTGATGGAAGATGTGCCACAGGGGGAACCCAGGGGAAAACTTATTCCAGAGAGAAGGAAAGCTGAGCCTGCCACATGGCTCTGACCTGGTATTTTCTTATTTATGTTTCAAAAAGTGCCTGGGATTATAAAAGTTTCTGGATTCTGAAAAGAAATTGTGCTAAGATTTTTTTCTTGGTATTAACTCTGCTACTTGTACTGTTTGGCAGGTCTGGTGGAACACTCATTTTAGTGTTTCACTGAAGTACAAGATTCAAGGAGATGTGTTAGTTAATAATTAGGTTTTTCTGTTAGTCTTTATCTGCATAGACAACACTTTTTAATGTAATTAGGCAAATTATTTGATTTTGCAAGGCAATAATAGACAATACATCTTTTTCAAATGTGGTGAAAGGTCAAAGGTTGGACTCAATGGTCTTGGACATCTTCAACCTTAACGATTCTATGAAATTTGCCTCCACTCAGAATTTGAAGTGATTTTTCTCATCTTACAGGGTTTTTTCTCTCCCCCCCTCTGTTTCCACCCTTTCAGTTATGTTGCCCATCCAATTTACATTGTGTAACACAAAAAGAGCCTCTGTGTTAAAACAGCTTGGGTTTTGTTGTTGCTAATTAGTGTGAAACAGATAATGGGATATGTTACTGCTGGGTTGAAAGTGGGAGTAAGAGGACAAAATCAAAAATTATTAATCTGAACACCTGACATTATCCAGCAGAGAGGAAGAATTCCCTATATACCAGCAGTATTAAATGAGAATACATTTTGAAGGTGTATTCAAGTAAGTGGAGTGATTATTTTAGGATTGTAGCTTTTATTACTGCATGACAACCTTTCTCCCCTCATCCAATATAATTTTATGTTCTAAACTGTCAAACAAAATCCTGCTCTGATTGCATTATAGTGATGTACCCAGAGTGTGTTTTACCACTCCCATGAAGAGGTTTTTTCTTTAAATAAAGATATTTTGTGTGTGAAACCCATGAGGATGGATAATAATGGTTTATATCACCTAAAGCTTATGCTGGGGGATAGAAATGCAGCTTGGAGTAAGTAGTGCTTAATTCAGTGTGGGAGGTGAGAAATGAGCAGTGTTCATTGATTCCCTGGTGTTGGAATCTCTCCGTGCCCAGGTGTCAGAGCTGTTCCTAAGCCAGGAAGCCAAAAGCAGTGATTGTCTCATGATTTCAGAAAGCTTTTGGTTCCCTCCTTAAGGCAATGTCTCTATTTCACCTGGCCAGTTACAGCCAGAGCACTTGCTTTCCTTTGCTTTGCAGCCCCAAATTCATTCTGAACAACACTTCTGGAGACTGAAACAAATAAATTGAAACATTTATAAATGTGTGCACATCTCTGAATCCCATCTGCATTTACCTGAGGGAAGTGAGGGACTGAAGGCTGCTGTGCCTGTAGATGGGGGGAGGCAGCCTTTCACCTGGCCACGAAGCACGGGATGCTCCATCCTGGAAATCCTCACATCTCCTTCACCCCAGGGAGGTGAAGGGTTTGGTCACAGTGAAGTCATCTGAAATGGAGGCAGGGTTCTTGAAGTCGTTGGCTTTGTTGATGTTAGCCAGATTAATAAATGGGCAGATGCTGCTGGAGCAGCGCTGCTGTTTGGGTGGAGGCACATCCTGCTGCTTGTGCTGGGTGCTCCGCAAGTCTCTAGCTCCATGCAGGACCAGCTGCGCAGGCTGGGCCAGCGCAGCCTCCAAGCAGCCAGGGGCAGGCAGGGCTTTTTCCAGGGCCTTGCCTTCTCCAAGAAAGCAGGGAAGCAATTCCTTTTTCCATAGGAGAGGTATTTGACTGCAGTACAATATGTTTAATATTCACATGTAAACAGAGTGCTCTTGTTCCTCTGAGATCCCTCAGCTCCATGAGGAGGCTGTGATGGTCCACTGGACCAAACCTGTTTCATTTCCCTTCTTTCCAAGCAATCCAAATCCAGTTTCTCCTTTAATTTTAATTAGACACAAGACAAGTGTCCTGTAAATAAAACCTGTTTACAATTAAAGTATTTCTGTGTTGCTCTCGCTTGCTTATCACACATGAAGGAGCTGTTAGGCCTGTGATGGAGGGAGAAACGCAAACCTCGGCTGCAGAGCTGTTGTTCTGTCAGCCACCTTTACATCTTCCTGTATCAGAACTCTGTGCTGTGCTCAGAACTCACAGTTTTATCTCTGGAGCTGTTGCTGTGATGGGCCTGCGCTTTGGAGAGGTTTTCCTGCCAATTTTGTCTAATAGCACGTTCCACAAGGCCAAATGTTGTCTGCTAAGGGATGAGATGTACTGATGTATTTCATTGATCTGCTGCTAAAAGTTAGAGACGTTTTTTTTCTTCGTCACTTGTGTTTTTCCCTGCAGGATCTTGTTGACAGGAGCTACAGAGCTTTGGAGGCTTCTTGAGGGTCTTTTTGATGAGCTGCTGCTTTGAATGATTGCCTTGGCTAACCCGAGACATGGGTTCTGTGTAATGATATCTGTGCTGCTCTGCCTTTGGACTCCACAGCAATATTTTCCTAAATTCCAGAGTTGCCCTTTGGCAGAATGACACCATGGTGTGCACACGGAAACCTCAGAGGAATTCTGTGAGTGTCACAGCATTTCTCTTGGCACATCGTCTTTTATATCCAGCGCCAGCTAAAATACTGATTTAAATAACCTGTTTGCCAAATAGCAGAAAAAGAGACAGGATTTTTGTTGGTGTGGAGAACAGGGGAGCAGTAACAGGCAGAGAGGACGAGATGGAGAATCCCTCCTTTGGAGAGATACTATGAATCCTTGCTATGGAAAAGAGGGATTTTGGATGAGCAGAGTGTACCTTGTCCTTGCTATCAGGGAAGCCATGTTGAGCCTCTCTGGGCTCTCTAATCACACTTTTGTTTCTTGCTGTGTTGCCCAGGATCTTGCCCTTCTCAGCAAAAGAGCTGAGGAAACCCACAAAGATAATCTAAGAATATTGTTTTTGAGCAGAATACTCGAATGGTTTTGATTGCTGAAAAGAACTGTCATGTATTATAAGCAGAATGTGGTTTGGGTTTTTTTTTTCCCAATCGTGACAATTCCATGGCAAACTGCTGTTAAAACTAGGAGCTAAAATGCAGGTGGGCTGACACACAGAGTGATGCTGTGAGGTGTTCCCTGGTTACTGGTTTGGCCTGATCATCTCACAAACCCAAGGAGTCATTTCCCTGCATAATCCTGTTTTCCTCTGGCTCAGCCTGAGGTGCATTTGCCTGCTCTGTCAGCTTGCACAGTGTCACAGGGATCTGCAGTGGTGGTTTGGGGTTCTTTTCAGTAACAATCCTCAGCACCTTCCAGCCCCTGAGGAGCTGAGCTGCAGCATGAACGGTGTCTCTGGTTTAGCAACAGGATAAAAGGGAGGCGATTGTACCTTTTTAAACACCATCAGGATGCCTTTCCCGTGCTCAGACATGGACTAGCATGGGTGGTATGCAAAAAACAGTGAACTGACAGACACTACCTCCTGTAATCTTTCTGAGTTCTGTGGCTGAGATCTGCCAGCAGACCTGCTAAGCAAATCCTAGATTTTTCAGTACTTGAAATACATCAGAAAACTCTTCTTTTGTGATAAAGACTTTTTTCCCCCTTTAGTTCTTTCTTGAGCTGTCAGTTTTTATCTCCCTGGGAAGACAACTGTCCTTACTTTCTTTCAGCAGAACTGGATTTTCGGGATTACATTGGTTTCCATTATCTCTGTCATGTACTTACCAGAGAATCTCTCCATATTTCTTGCAAGCTCTCGATTTGTGATATAATTTCAAGTAATTTGAAAGCCTGAGCTCCTGGCAAAGCTGTGCTAGGGAAGGATTTTTTTAAAATGCATCTTTAGTGGAAGAATTCAGAAATTGCAACTGGCTAAGTTAAGACACGGAGGCACTAAATGAGTTTAGGATTTTCATGTTTGAATTCCAAATCTCTCTTATTTAACTGTTTACAGGGTTTTCAGGAACCTTTATTACCTGGAGCACAGTTCTTTTGGCTGCCTTGAAAAGCAAGTAATGATGAAAGCAGTGTGCCTGTGTCTCTACTGCTGTTTTAGAGTAGCACCAGCAGCTCTTTTAAGACAGATGGCAGAGATGTTTGCTGCCACCAAAATAAAAGAATTAATGCGTAATAAAACCACTTCTCCTCTCCTTATAGTAAAGCACATGAAGTTCTATTAAATACCATATGAAATCAAAATAATGAGTAGACAAAAGAGTGGATGAGATGCTTGAAGTTGTTAAAATCAGTATTTAGGCGCCATTAAAATATAATTATTCTTGGTTTATGTCTTTTGTTGCTTCAGGTGATTCAAGTACAATTTCATGTTTTTTTCTCTCTCTGTAAATCCTAGTTGGCTTTTTTGGAGGAGTTGTTTTTGAGTTGATTTTTTTTTAGTCAGTAGAGTTGCATTTTTGGCATCTAAAAGCGTAAGGTTTTTATTCTTTGTAAATTGGCTCTGTCTGCATTGGAGATCTACATTTTTAACTGGAGGTGGGAAAACTGACCCTGCCTACTCTGTCAGGCAGGAGTTTTTGTTATTCCTTTGTTCTAAAAGCACTTTACAATCCATAAGGACAGTGATTTTCTGAAATGAAAGCCAGTCCAAGGACAGAGCTGTGGATCCTGTGGGGAGATGTGGGGGCAGAAGGTTGGCACTGGAGATGGGACCACCTTAGGGTGCTGTTGGCAGGGCTGGTCTCAAGATGTGCCTGCGGGCAACAAGTCTTCCAGAAATTGTTGTGGCTGCCCCCAGATCCCTGGAAGTGTCCAAGGCCAGGTTGGACGGGGCTTGGAGCAACCTGGGATAGTGGAAGGTGCCCCTGCCCATGGCAGGGGGTGGGACTGGATGGGCTTTAAGGTCCCTTCCAACCCCAAACCATTCTGTGAGTCTGATTCCATGAAACTGGTGCCACATTTTTGAACACAAGCTCGCAATATGCTACCATTTTTAAAAAGTTGTGTTGTGAAACATTTTGTTCTTGCTGTGGTACCCTTGAGCCTTGCAATTCTAGGTCTTGTGGCTTTTTTCTTTTTTCCACACTCTTCCAGTTAATGGCTTTTCCCCTGCTCCTATGTTAATGTGATGGCTTAGCTGAACAAATTTTCGTACTTCCCAGCTGCATCTGGCTGTTCCCACTGCTGCCATTGGTGCTGGAGTGGGGTCCTCTCTGGCTGCTCTGGGTAGGATTTAAGCAGGACCCAGCTCCTCTTCCTGAGTATTTTACTGCAACATCTGTCTGACTGCTGGAGTCTCCTCCTGTGTCAGGAAGGCTCAGACTGCTGCTCCAAGGCCTTTGAGTGCAGGGAATTGTCTGTGAGGTCCTCCCCTTGTCTTCCAGCAGGGAATAAGAGGTTGACTTTCCTCTAGAAAATCATTGCTTCGTGCTTCAAACCAGTTTGGCATGTGCTGGCTGGTGGTCTCATGGGGGAGCTCCTGATGTGTCCTACGTACAAATCATGGAATCATGGAATGGGTGGGGTTGGAAAGTGCCTGAAGAACCATCTTGTTCCACTGCCCTGCAGTGGGCAGGGACACCTTTCCCCAGGCCAGGCTGCTCCAAGCCTTGAACACAAATCCAGCCAGGCTGTGCATTTATTAACGGACAGCCTAAGCATGAGGAGCTGAGTAAGGCATGGTCTAAAAGCCTTCCTGTGTTTTGATGATGATTTTTATTTATCTAGGTTTTGTTTGTTATTATCCACGTTATTCAACCACATTTTTAACATGGAAGGTCTTCTCTCTAGGGTTTGCTTTCGGAGAATCCTTTTGGCTGCCAGCTGAAACATCAGGTGTCAAAGGGAATGAGGGTTCTTCTTTTCCACAGAAAACTCCATAACTCCATCAGGGAGTGTGATGGCTCAGCACTGCTGTGTCTGGTGGTGGCTCATTCAAGTCATCTGTGGAAAAGCCCGAACCACAGCAATATGTTGGTGTCTCACAGCAATAAAGAGGAAACACATGGAAGGAGACAGGAATTGCACCATTTTGTGGAGTGAAAGGCATCTCAAGTCAAAAGAGAGAGCAAAGCCAGAGGCTGATTACAGATGGGGGTAATCAAACAGTCTAGACAAGGTGCCTACCCTGGAACGGAGAAATGCTATAGGTAATTAAATGTACGTGTCAGCCAGGTGACCATCACACCTGCAAGGGGATGGATCTCTTCAGGAATTTAGGGAGCACACCACTGTCTTCTCTCTGTTCATTCTCTTATTGTCTATATCCATTTTGTGGGGATGTGAAAATGAAGTCCAGTAAGGTTTTCCATTCACCTCCCAATCCCATACCATGGAAAATGATGCCTTTGGTATTTCTGATTTCATTTTTTTTAGCTTGAAAATAGAGTTAGGAACTTGACTGAACTATTGTCCTGATTGCGGGAATGAATTATGAAATAAATACAACTTGTGGTTATTATGTTGTTGTTCTGTATATATTCCTTGTTTACCAATTATATCTTACCTCTAGGGTAATCAACTTTAAATATCCACCAATAATTTGAACATCAAATGGCACTTATCCTGCAAGCACACCCCAGTAATCTATGCACATACATTAGGAGGGTGCCAAAGTGTTTACTTAGACTTTAATGTGATGTTCTGTATAATTTTCCCATAGATTAGCTTCAGCAGGAAGTTTGCATGTATTTTTCCCCCCTAAAAGCTACATTCAGTAATAATGGGTCGTATTTATAGCAGTTGTGGTGAATTAGAAAACTGATTGGGTGAACTACTTGATTGCTGCTCATTTAGCAGTTACAGTCCTGCCAAATCTCTCTGTGAGGGTTTTGCAGGGAAGTTTGGGTGATGGAATGTGCCTGCCATGGCCAGGAGCATCTGAGGACAGCGGGAATTGCCCAGGCAGAGCAGAAGTCAAAGCAGTGTTTGCAGCATGAGCAGGAAATGTTGGTTGTTTGTAGAAAAGACTCATCAGCCTCGTGTTTGAAATCGTGGTGTGCTGGTTTTCAGCACAAATGACTCCTCTGCCACTGCCCCACGAGCAGAGACTGCGGGGACAGAGATGCAGCCCCATGGGCACCTTCTCAATCACAAAACTCAAACCTTTCAGGTGCTGCAGTGTGTACAAATGCTCCTCTCCTGCTCCTCTTGTGGTGCCAGCAGCAGGATGAATTTTCTCTGTCGTCCCAAGGTGTGGCACAGGTCCTGTGTGATGCAAAGTGAGAGTTTCTCAGTAGGAATTGTTGGCACACTGTTCAATACCTGCTCACTTTATGTCACATATGTGTTGGAGAGAAGGGGCCTTGCGATCCTGAGGGAAAGAAGCAGTCAAGTCTCTTGATCCTTTTTCCAATATTAGGTACTTCGATCCATTTCAGAGACTGCTTTTGAAAGTACTCTTCACAAGGAAAAAGTCATTAAAATTTGTTCCTGTCCCACAAGGATTATATGATGTGTTTGGGATATTTTTGAGCACCATAAAATCAGCAGTGCAAAAAGAATTCTTGAGAAAACAAATGTTTTCATGTTCTCCTGGAGGGAGCACAGTGCTTACAAGGTGTAACACACAGTAGTATTTCTGTAATTTAAAACTGACTGGAACTGCGTTTTCTCTGACAGGCCTTGCACAGTGCAGGAGAGTTCCTCTTACACACTGAAATCCATCATATGATCCCCTATGTTATCTGTTGAGGAAGATGCCTCCTTGAATATTAAGTGAATGTTTGTTATTTTTTAGGAAGAAATTCCATGTTGTGAGGGTGGGGAGGCCCTGGCACAGGGTGCCCAGAGAAGCTGTGGTTGCCCCTGGATCCCTGGAAGTGTCCAAGACCAGGCTGGACAAGGCTTGGAGCAGCCTGGGATAGTGGAAGGTGTCCCTGCCCATGGCAGGGGGTGGGACTGGATGGGCTTTAAGGTCCCTTCCACTCCAAACCCTTCTGTGAATCTGATTCCATGTGCCAAAAAATACCTATGATTGAGTCCTTTCAAGCTGGGGACGAGGTTGAAATGCAGGAGCACAAAGCACAATGGACACATTAGTTGCTGTATCAACACAGGAGGTAACACATTTCAGCACAGGGAAAGCAGGTTTATGGGGTTTTCCATTGCTGCGGGTGTGGGGCACTCAGCCTGCAAATGGATCTGATGCTCTTGGTTGCAAAATGTGGGAAGGAGAAAAAGAGGGAGAAAATGCTATTTTGCCCTGTTTTTGTTGTCCTAAGCAGTGATGTTTCTCACTGGGACATCTCTTTTTCATCTCACTACCTGTTAGGAACAGTTCACTGATCGCTTTTGTGCTTCACTGGTCACTTAGCAAGTTCATGACCGCTGGTCATGGGGTGTCCTTCCTCCTGCCTCTCCCTGTCCCCAGGGGAAGCCTGGTGTAGATAACCTGCTGGGACGTGTCACTTCCCTCTTCACTGGCACAAGCTGTCACCTTTTCATGTCGTGCCACACTGACACAGAGTCAGAGGATATTTGGATTTGAGAGAGTGTGCTGAGAAGGGAGTAAAAATAATGGTGCCCAGAAATTTGACACTGAGAGGAAGAAAAGGATGGGAAGTGTCGATTGTTTAGCCTGGAGCAAAGGAGGCTCAGGGGGACCTTGTGGCTCTGCACAACTCCCTGACAGGAGGGGGCAGCCAGGGGGGGTCGGGCTCTGCTGCCAGGGAACAGGGACAGGACAAGGGGAAACGGCCTCAAGCTGTGCCAGGGGAGGCTCAGGCTGGACATCAGGATGTCCTTGTTCCCCTCATCTGTCTCAGTGGTTGATCCTGTGAGGTTCCTTGGCTCTAATGCTGATCAGGAAGGCTGCAGAACATTGAGATTTTTGGTTGCCATCAGTGACTGTAGCTGAATATTGCAAGGAACTGCTGCTTAATGGGTAACTCATGATTTAGTGGGAAAGGCTGTTCCAGGCTCCTGTGCAATTCTACGATCTGGTTCTTGATAGATCACTGAGCAATTCGCAATTCCTACCTATTTTTAGCATCCCAAGAAAAGGTGAAAGATTAAAAGTGAAGAGGCCTGTTAAAAATGAGCAGATCCTGTTATTTCTTTGCTTTCTAGTGGAAAGGAGGTGTAAAATCTTCTTTCGGCAAATATTTTTAGGATTCTGCCTAATTGATGTGATACTGTTTTAATGGAAAACCAGTTATTAGTGAGGGTGTAGTCTTGGAAAAAAAATGTATAATGAAAGGAGTGACAGTTCACTTGTTGCACATTTGAAAAATAGCATCAATATAATTTAACGCAACAGATAAAGTGGGTACAAGAGAAAAGTTATGCTCTTGCCCAGAAGGCTGCAGAAATAGCAGTTGCCAGCTCCTGTTATTAAGTCCTGGATTAGTGAAAAGGCCATGCAATAAAAACTGCAGGAAGGACACCAAATGTTAAGATTTATTGAGGGAAGAGTGTGCTAATGGGTATTATGTGGGAATTGACTGCTCATGGTTGCAATTGGAGGAGTGAGGGGTGATAGTAGTGACACAAACTGTCAGCTGGGGGAGAAAAATAAACTAAACAAGCATTTAAAAATCCTGTCGTAGCCTTCACAATGTGGCCCAGTGGGTAATGGATTTTTGACTATGATGAAGCTATAACATGATTTATGTCAGTAGCTGTATCTAGCTAATTGCTGGAACCACAATGAAATTTAAAAACCAGGGCTGCATCATAATTACTGCTATGTATAGTGATGATATTTATCTCTCAGCACTCTTATAAGGTCTGGTTTCTGGTTTTTTAAGTCCCAAAACCTTAATTTTTCTTAGTATTCCATGAATTTGTGCAGGAAACCTGAGGGATGTAACATTCCCTGTGCTGATCTGACTCAGTGCCTCTGTTATCATCAGTTAATGGGGAGATAATGAGATTAAAATATCCTTTTTGTCCAAAAGTGGAGCTATGAATAAATTCTGTTGCATCATCCTGACAGTCTGACAGGGACATGGTGATGTCAGAATACGATGCAATAATTGCTGAGTGACAGGGGACTTACAGGAAGGCTTATTAAAGACAACTGTGGGAAACTTTCTGGCTTTATTGCATTTGACAAAGAAATTTCCCTCACAACTCCGTGCCCCTAAAACAATTAATTTCTGTAATCTAAATTTTCCAAGAAGAATTCTAGTGCTGGAATTTCAGAATTATATGGAGGGTTTTCCTCTGTAAATATATTTCCAAAGGGAGAGGATATCATGAAGGGTAAACTACATAAATAACCTTCAGAATTTTGTGCCTTCACCCATCTTGAGGGGATCTGCTACTGAATTTTAGAGCTTTCACAACATCAGACCTTGACCAATGGCTCAGATAAGTGAGTTTGTTTTCTATTGTGCATATCTGAAAAGCTGTGTGTGTTGGTTGATGGGTGGAACTGGAATTTCAGCAAAATATCTGGAATGGTGTGAGTGGCTGTCTGCTAACAAGTTCCTCCACAGGGAGCAAATCCTCCTGCTTATTTTATAAAACAATATATAAAATGAAACAAATAGAAACCCTCCCAAAATCCCCACACATGAGAGCTGGAGTGGGCATAAGCAAAGGCTTTTGGCTGCCAGCGTGCATCAGACTGCTTTTCCTGGCACACCAGATGCCCGTGATGGGGACAGTGTGTGAATGTCATTTCGAAGCACATAATCAAAATAAGACTTACTATTCTTTAAGCTTGGAGCTGCCAAATAAATTTTTATATTTGTTTCATGAGAAGTCTGCCAAAAAAACCCCAACGGCAGCTGTGTCCAGTAGCACACAGCAGTAATTTATGGAAGGAGATTTATTTACTTAAAATTTGCTTCAGAGTAAATTGAATGTGAGGTTTTACAAAATTGTATCCATTTTTACGTAGCCTCCTGCCCCTTCGGAAAGTATTTTTTCAGACAGGAGTAGCTTCCCTTCTTACCCTGCCAGCAAACTGTCAGATTTGGGAAAAGGGAGCAGGATTTGTATGGATTTTCAGGTAGAAGTGAACAGTCTTTTTAACCATCCCATGGAGTCTGAAGCTCCCTGTGCTTTCTGATGGAAGTCAGCACTGGTGGATGCAAGTACAAGGACTGGAGGAAGAAGGTTAAATGATAAAATGTGGGGTTTTCATCATTGTTCTCCAAAAATGTTTGATTTGCTGTCCACAAAGCCTTAAATACACCCCTGGAGATACCTGGCCTCTCCAGACCTCGCTGGCCTCAGCTTTTTCTGTTTCCAGAGGAGATGAGTTTGGTTCGCGCCACCTTGCTGGGGAACTGTCCTAGAAGGTCTGCTGAGGAATCCAGAGGTTGAGGACTGGCTATCCTTGTTTCTGCACCCTGCTTTCTGGAGGCTCCCTCCCTCATGGTCTTGTTACTTGTCTTGGAGTTTGTCAGGGTCATCTGGGGCAGAACTGCTGAGGGCCTCTGATGGAGACTAAAATGAATTAAATAATGAGGGCCTGTGGCCTTGTCCTCTTCCTTCAGTGGCTGGGGCTCAGTGCCCACAGGCCTGTGTGGCACAAAGGGCTCTGGCTGTTTGGGGGAAGGTGACAACCATGGGGACAACGAAAACCAGTGAGCTGGAGGCTGCTATGGGGCCCTGGCGGTGCAGGGAAGGGTGACAGGGATGACAGTGGCTGAGTTCTCTCCCAACTTGTGGGAACAATTAAAAATTCCTGAGCAGCAGTTGTTCCCTTGTACTCTGCCGTGTTTTTGGCTGAGTGTGCTCTGCCCCTTTTTCTTCCAGCAGGGCCGCAGCTGGTGAGTTGCTGATGCTGTCATGTCCTGGCACTGTCCCCAGTGTGCTGCTGGCCGGGACCTCGGCCAGCCTCCACAGGACACAAATCTGTTACAGAGCATGTTGGGAGGAGATGGCCTGCTCGAGGTGTTCTTTGTACTCACACCTTCCAGGAGCTCCACCTGCAGCAAATCCACTTTGATCGCGGCTTAAACGCAAAGCCACTCACCCACGGGTTGGGTTTCCCTCTCCAGAACCAGGCAACAACAAGATGATTTCTGGAGCTGAAGGGAAATGCTCTGGTCCCTCATGTTTAGCTGCCTGCTTTGGGATGGGGTTATTTAAATCATTCAAATCTTCCTGCTGTGCTCGTTCATTTTGCTTTGGTTGCAATATCACATTCTGCTCAGGTTTGGCCTCCAGATGAGATTTAATGATAGGATTTGAAACTGTCCAAGGAGCCTGCACGGCAAGGTGACTCTCCTAGCTGAAAATTAATATCGTTAAGACTAATAGTTTAAATACTAATAATGCATATTAAATTGCATAACAATGAAACAAAAAGAAGAAGGGTCTGTACCTAAAATGAAACATTACCTTAAAGAACACTAACGGGGAATTTACTTTCTGGGACAGAATAGCTGCTGTATTTAAACTTGGACATTCACTTTCAGTGAAAGCTCTGTAACATTTTCAGTTAAAAATATCTGCACCCATGCTGCAAGATCACCATTTTGTTCCAGAATCCTTCTTTACTGCTAATGTAAAATTATCTGAATTTATATAGCGCAACACAGAACTCAAATCGTCTTCATCAGGTAAAAGTTGTGGCTGTTTCCTGGCTTGTGCTGAAGGTGCTTCTCGAACCTTTTGCCAGTGTAAGGCACTGACTCACTTCTGCTGTAGGATCCCGGAGTGCTTTGTGTTGGAAGGGACCTTGAAGCTCATCCCACCCCCTGCCATGGGCAGGGACACCTTCCACTATCCCAGGCTGCTCCAAGCCCTGTCCAGCCTGGCCTTGGACAATTCCAAGGATCCAGGGGCAGCCACAGCCTCTCTGGGCACCCTGTACCAGGGCCTCTCTACCCTCCCAGGGAAAAATTCCTTCCCAGTATCCCATCTAACCCTGCCCTCTGGCACTGGGAAGCTATTCCCCCTTGTCCTGGCATTCCAGGCCATTGTCCCAAGTCCCTCTCCAGCTCTCTCTGAGCCTCTCGAGGCACTGGAAGGCCACAGTGAGNGGTCCTTCTCCCAGGGCTGCTCCAGCTGCTCATCCCCAGCCTGGATTGATCCTGGGGATTGCCCCAAGCACCAGCACTTGTTCTGACACCAGAATGTCCCCTCTGGTGTTTCCCCATCAGTTCCCTCTTAGCCCAAAAGCTCTGCTGAAGCTGTGCCTCCTGCCACGTGTCTGATGTTTGCTAACACAAGGTGATTGGTGTCACTGTCACTCTCTGTCTCTAATGGTCACAGTGCAGTTTCCAGTAGTATCTTTTTGACAGGTAACACACAGACTCCTAAAAGAGGTGGAAATTAATGATTGAGTTCCAGCAGTTGTATTTTTGTCTGCAAAAGCCACACTGTGCCAGGTTTTGACATCCTTTAGTACTTTATAAGTCAATAGGACAGCTGTGCAATGAAATGATTTTTAATGTGAAATGATGACAGGACCTGGCAAAGAAATAATGCTGAGTTAATCAGGAAAGTTCTGCGTGTTAGTAGCAGTCTCTTCCGTGATGCCTGAGTGACATGATTTGAAATAATGTTCAGAGCAAGGCCCTGGGAGCTCTGCACGTCGATCCAGCCTTATTTCAAACAAAGAAGGCCCTAAATATCTCTTTATGTTGCCTGTTCGTAGCTGATCCTGTAGCATTATGTGCTTACAAAGCCATTTGGCTGCAAGGGGCCCATTCTTCCAGGCAGAGCTGTGGTCTGCCCTTGGAGCAGTGGCTCGGCTGGAGGTGGCACTTGGGGGCACGGTTTAGGGGTGGTTATGGGTTGGTAGTGGGACTCAATGATCTTGAAGGTCTCTTCCAACCTTAATGATTCTGGGATTAAACAGAGTGGGACATGCTCTGGGAAATTAAATGGAATACATTAATTTTATTTTCTTTTTAATCTTTAAACTGGTACTTTTGTTCTTTTTCTCTCTAAATCCTATTACATTTTGCTGAATTCATGTATGGAATTCTCATTGTGTGGATGGAATATTTTTAAAGTAGCCTAAAATTAATAAAAATGTAAAAATATGTTGGTGGGCAAGGCACAGCTGGGGAATGAGACCCCATTGTTTTTTCTGCTGTGCCAAATACATGCTTTGCTTGAGAATCCTTACATTGGAAGATTTGTGATCAGTGCAGAGAGAAACTGTTTGCAGTGGCTTCTGAAGTAAATTTAATTTTTTAGTGAAAATTTCAAATATTTCTTTATGTTGAGTAAAAGACCCATTTTGTACATGTCAAAATAGCTGTATTAATCCTGCCACTGGTGTAGAAATAGATTTTCTATTTTTCACTGGAGTGTTAGTTTTTCTGGCCCAGCATCATGTTGTATGACTGAAATATTTTGTTTTAGCTTTCCCGGGCTTATTTCACCAGTTCCTCTTTGCCCAGAGTGGCTGACGTTGAAAGGCAAAGTTATTTTATTTCATGACAAAACACAATAGGCAAAGTGTTTTTGGAATGTATGAACTGGTCTGGAAGCTGATCCATCTCTCCCATCTGAAACTTTTCCTTCCAACAGGCAATTTTCTTCATGTTCCCCACATTTCCTTCTTCCCCCGCCTGTTTGCTTGGAGCAGTTCCCTGAGTCCAGCATGGCTCTCACTGAACCGTGCCCGGAGTTATTGCTGGTTTTATGGAAACCTCTCGGTTCCTGGGACCTCTGAGGGTGGGGGAAACAGGTGTTTGGAGCCAGGGGAATTTGTATGGATGTATTTTGTTAATCATTGTGCTGGAAACCAAAGTGGGTCAGTGCTTATGTTGTACAGACAATTTGTTCCTGGAATTAGGAGGAGCTCCTCACCTTTTTGGAAAGGAAGAACAAAAAAGTTGATACAAATCTGTCTGTTTAAACATTGCAGAGTTGAATTAGGGGTGAGAATAAAATGGAAATTTCCCTTAGTTGGGGTTGTCCAGCCTGGATAAGGAAAGTCTCCAGGGAGACCTTAAAGTCCCTTGCAGTGTCTAAAGGGGCTCCAAGAGTGACAGGGAGAGGAACCTGGGATGAGGGCCTGGAGTGACAGGACAAGGAGGAATGGCCTTAAGCTGAAGGAGGTCAGGGACAAAAATAACTCAAAACCCCAAACCCTTGATTTTCCTACTTTTACTTTGTATTTCATATTTACTCTGACATATTAGATGCCTCTAAAAGGAATTCATGCTGCAGCTACAATTCTTCAGCATTTAAAAAAGCAAAGATTAATGTGGAAACTATGAAAGTAGCCCTCAGAAAGAGTGACTCTGTCAGATTATGTTTGCATATAAACCAATTGATATTATGTCCTGCATTTGGGGAGGAAAGGAGTTCCCTGTTAACATCCACGAGTAAAAAGTGTGGAGTTTAAAGTTCCTGTTCTGGTCCAAATCAAATTGCACAAGATGTGTGTTCTCATCTGAGGATAAGAATAGCACTCAGCCAGGCTGCATGTGGGTGCTAATAAGGGCTTAGAAATCAACCCAAACTTCTTGGGGCCGAGGAAGGAGCTGGTTAATGAAGTATTGAGATTTTGTTTGTGTGTTTGTTTGGGGTTTTTTTTGACAGACGAACTTCTCAAGGTGTTGTGAATTATCAAAATGCAGTGTTTTCAATCTTTATTTTGAGACATTATTATTAAAAACCACTCAGTGCACTGTGAGAATGTCATTGATTGTTGTCTTCCATCTTTTTCTGAGAAAAAGGGAGGAAAGAAATGCTCTGTTGGAACAGCAGCAGGGCAAGTGAGTTCTCGCAGCTGGTTAAAATGACCTGAAACCTTGAACATATTCTAACTGATAACAGGAACTTCACATCTTCTCTAGAACTTGTGTTTTTAGCACAGTTACAGAATGACAAACAAAAAAAACCTTGTAGCTACTTCTGCAATGTGTTCAGTACATTTATATTGCCCTGTATAATATTATATACATTATAACATTTCTGTTGCTAGAAGCTACAGAGTAAAGCTTTAACCAAGAGAGGCATTTCCAGTGATGCTGCTGATCCCTTTTCCCTGCATTTTTCCCTCGGGTATCAGTTCAGGAGTTGCTGTGCTTGCCAAGCTGGGTCTTAGCTGGCTTCTGCTGTAAAAGCGAGTCCCTGAAGATATTCCCCTGGTGTGTTCTCTTTCTTGGAACCAGGTCCTCCTGTACCAGAGGGAGTTACCTGGGTTAGGGCTGGAGGGCTCTTGGGGAGTTCAGCATGGTTGGCCTCCCTGTCCCGAGGCAGGAACACAGACACTGACAGATGTTTGCCTAAATTTGCTCTGATGGAAGAGATTTGTGAACTCCCCAGATGCCTCATGCTGGGGCTGTGCTGGCCCCTGAGCACTGAAAGTTTTGCCTGAACTCCACCCTCAATAACCTCTCCTGGCTTGTTTGATCAGAGCTTTGAATTTCTCTTCCAGTTTCCCAAGATAGCTTCAAATTTTGATCTTGTTTTTCAGAGCTATTTTTACCCTTTTCATCATCATCTTCTGCATATTTTTGTAGATTTCTAGAATTCATTCTCTAAATCATTAGCAGAGGTATTAAAGAACACAGGACGTATCTCTTCAGAACTATACTTGAAACATCCTTCAGGCTGAAAGAGAACATTTTAAAAACTACTCTTGTGCCTTTTTACCTAACTGAAGAACTTAGCTCACTTTTCCTAAAGAAAACTGGTAGAGGCCTTAGAGAAGTCCTTTTGTATTAATGCCCTGGTTACTCTGTCAGAGATGGAAATGAGGTTGGTTTGACATGATTTGTGCTTGACAAATTCACGCTGGCTGTTTGCTGCTCATTTATTATCCCCTAGGTACCTCTAAACTGATTAATAATGTGTTCTGAGTCTTTCTGGGGAGCAAAGTTAAGCTTACTGATCTCTAATTCCTTGAGTCTTCCTTCCTCTGATTTTTAAGATAATCCTTCTGTAGCCCTTAGGGACGTCCTGAGTCCTCTCTGTTTGGGGTTTGCTTCTGGCAGTTCCTAAGGTAAGAAAAATAACTTTGACCTAACCCTGCTGATCTGAATCATTCTTATAAGCCTAATATTCTGTAGCTGGGGTTTTCCCCCTCCCTGCACATTTTTGGGTTTTGAGCTTCTAAAGCTGGCCTGAATACTTTGTCATGTCTAATATTTGTGACGAATGACATTAAAAAGGTGTGAGCATTTCAGGCTGGCAGATGGGATTATTTATCTTCCCTACTAAGCATTGCTTATTTTATTCTTTGGCTTGTTTCCAGTATCCCCAGAATTTTTAAATGTTCATAAATTCAGGAGTTTTCAACCACTGAAGCTTTATAATTGATACAGAAGTTTTGTCTCCTCCCATACCCTTCTAATGTAATAAGAGAATGGGCGGACAGAGTGGATCTTGACTGGTGGCAAAGAAGCATGCAGTGGGAAACCACTGGAGCATGGAAGCTGCTCTCGGCTCTCCTCCAAACCTGCAGCTTTTGGAAGGTGCTCCAAAAAAGCAGGTCCCACAAGCTCACAGCTGGTGCACAACCCAGACAGAGAAAGGGTGTTTTTTCCTGATTCAGTCCCATTCGGCTTTTTAATTAATGCCATTCCTAGTGGAATCTGCTTTTTTGAACACTGAATGTTGAGGAAGGAAGAGATGGAAGTGTTTTGAGGATTCACCCATTCAAGGAGGATTTTCCCTGAAATAAACAGGCTGTAATTAAAGAGGGATCTAGGCCGGGTACTGAAGTCTGGCAAACACGATCCACAGAAATGTGTTTGGGGAGTGGCTGCCAGGCCTCAGTTTGAGACAACAATCTTTGGAGATACAGGGAATGAAAATTCATGGAAGTCAATGGCCTAGCAGCTGCCAAAGCCAAATGTCAGCCAAGACTCCAAGAAATCTAGAAAATCTGGAAGAATTGTGTGTACTAATGAGAGGGAAAAGAGGAGAAGTTAGAGATGTAAAGCTGTCCTGGAAGGTGGAGCTCTGTTGTTTTGGTAAAGAAAGAAATTACAGGTGGGAGAGTAAGGGATCAAGAAAAAGGGTTCTGGGTGTTGGCAGAGGTAAGCATGGAAATAAAGAATCACAACTGTGGGACCTCTGCTATCAGTGTTTTCAAACAGTGTGTTGGACAAATATTTGTGGGTTGATGGTTTTATGGATATAACTTATTCTGCTTTTGAAGAGCAAGAAATAAATACCTGAAGGTCCCTTATAGCTCTGCAGTTCTCCCAGTTTTATTCTGTTCCTGTTTATATTTTGGCAAATCTCTGGCGATTCTTAGATTCCATTCTCTTAGGCTACTTTTTCATTCACCACTGAAGGTAGAGGATCCTAAAAAGTAAAATAGATAAAGTCAGACTACTGTTACGCGTCTTTATGCAGAAGTAAGGGAAAATGTCATAGTAAATTTATTGGCCAGCAGATTATGCGGCAGAATTGCAAGGAAGAAAGGGAAAGAAATGCACAGAAATAGCAGCGTGGCAATCTGGTGTCTGAATGATTTGTAATGAGACACATAACTGCTTCTTGAAGTTAATTATTATATGATAATTGCTGAAGAAGGAATGAAATCCGTTGGAATGTTCTTTCAGTGCCTCCTGGTTTTCTGAACAAAAGGGTGTTAACACTCCTGATTAGCATGTAATCCAGAGTTAATTGAAGAAAGAAAGGGCAGGCAGAGTTTTGCAAGTGAAATGCTGTATAATGAACTTAAACTGTAGCTCTTAATTTCATTTGTACCGGAACATGTTTCAGCTGCAGAGAAATCTTTATTTTCCTCAATCAGCCCAGTCTAGAAAGTAGGAACAGTAAATTTTGATATGTGCAATGAGGCATTGATTTATTATGAAGCTTTATCACTTTATGAAATCCATACTTCAAGACGAGGCACTGATTTATACTTTAACATAAACATACCTGAGGTACGTGAGGGGCTGAGGGCAGACATGACCCAAACCAGCACGAGCATCATTTCTAGAATCACAGAATCCTGGAATGTCCTGAGCTGGGAGGAACCCACCAGGATCATCCAGTCCAGTCCCTGTCCCTGCCCAGACACCCCAACAATCCCACCCTGTGCATCCCTGGCAGCGCTGTCCAAGCGCTCCTGGAGCTCTGGCAGCCTCGGGGCCGTGCCCATTCCCTGGGGAGCCTGGGCAGTGCCCAGCACCCTCTGGGGGAAGAGCCTTTCCCTGCTATTTGTGCATTTATGTTCATATCATAAGATTTTCTTGATCTGCTGATTGTTTGGGTTTGCTTCCAAATAGCCAAATTATGCCTCTGAGTTTGAAAGGTTCAGATAAACTGCAGAGGGTTTATGTAAAGGCCTGTCTGAGGGAAAGGCTCGCATGAAAATGCCATTATCCAGAGTTTCTCAGATTTGCAAGTGTGCAGCTTTATCCTCCTTCTGCTTCCTTCTCAGTGAAACATTCCGAACATCAAATAATGTTGCCTTGGAACAAAATATTGGGTTGGGGCATCTGATTTTGGGATGTTGGGTTGAACTGTGATTCTTGTGCTCTTTAGGATGCTTCCTAGTGGGGGTGTCCAGCGTTAAATCTGCCTGCTTAAAGCAGGTCTAACTGGGTTAATACTGGGATTTGCATTATTTTTATACGAGTTGGGGTATTATGCCTGCGTTATCTTTGTGTTAGTTTAGCATAAATAAAAAAAAAAATCACTTTCTATTAATATTGATAGAGTTTAGGCATTTGGTAAAAGTACAAATAAAGGTCAGCTTTTTTATTTTATAGCACTAGTGATTTGTATTTATGCATTTCTAAATATGCTGATATAAATCTGAATAACTCTAGCATCCTATACTGTGATCAGCATTGAAGAGTGGTTTTATTTCCTATTGCCTTTTAGCCTGGAAGGGCTCGGCATTAGAAAGTTTCAGCACAAGGTTTTTTTAGTGATATGTACTGCAGCAGGATTTTTACAGAACTGGCTGTGAATGTGGCATGGTTAAAATTTTAAAACAGTAGGTACTACAATATATAAATGCTAATGTAATGACATGATTTCAAGCTGGAGGAGTGCTTTTCCTGGAATGTGAGAAAGACTTGGTTTGTTTTCTCATAAATCAGAGTCTCCAGGGAAAAGGGCAGGAAGAAGGGATGTCTTCAGGGGGAGTAGATCACGGAGCTTACTTTGCTTTGGATGTATGAAATCCTTCTTCCTTTCTGAAGAAAAGGTGATGTGGAGGCTGCCAAGATTGCATACTGGAAAAAAAAAATCCCTGAAAGACAAGTCAGGCATCTGAATGAGTTTCCCAGTTCAGTGGTGGAGTCACTAGCTCTGGAAGTGTTCAAGAGGTACCTGGATGTGGTACTCGAGGCCATGGTTTAGGGGTGATGATGGTTGGACTCGATCACCTTGAAGGTGTCTCCCAACCTTGATGTGCTTCTGTGAAAGCTGCTGGCTAATCCCAAGGATTATATACACATATTATATGATATATGTATTATAGTAGATGTGTTCTGAGGAGCACAGTGCAGCCTCCATGGAGGCAGGTCAGGAATGTTCCTGCTCTCTACGCATCTGCTCTTTGAAGGGACAAACCTCAGTGTGGCTTGCTAGCAAATAGTCTTTCGTTTTAGGACTGTCATTATTTTAATAAAGGCTGTGGAATGTAAAACTGCAAAATAAAGCCAGGAGCATACACAGGTTTTATTCTGGATTTTGGCAGTGAACATTCTGTGTCCCAGAGATGTGGTGGGGAGCCTTGGCTTGAGGGGAAAACTTTGCATTGAATTCATTGTAAGAGAAGAGTAAGAAAAATTGTGGCTGCCCCTGGATCCCTGGAAGTGTCCAAGGCCAGGTTGGACGGGGCTTGGAGCACCCTGGGATAGTGGAAGATATCCCTGCCCATGGCAGGGGGTGGAATGAGATGGGCCTTAAGGTCCAGGAATCTATGAATAAAAAATAGAATAATTTCTTTCAGTCTTAAAAATGTATTTTGAGCCTCGTCAGCTCAGTGTTAGCTTAGAACCTAAACCTGAAAACTGCATGACAAGTGCTGCTGGACCTCAGGGCCCCATTGCTTGGGCTGGCTTTCACAGTGGCAAATCAACCCCATTGCAATTTAAAAACAAGGACAGCATCTTGCACCCAAGCAATGACAGAGCACTCAGGAATTTTTATTAACCCCACGAGTTTTTTTCTCTATCGTGTTGATGTCATTTTGGTTTTTACCCTTTTTTTCTTTTATATATTCTCTGTATCCTTTACACATATACTTGTAGCTTTGTAGCTTCACACTGGAGCTTAGCTTCGATATTTTCCTAGGCAGAAAGAAAAAACAAATTCCGGGATCCCTATGCTGTCTTGGTTCTCCTTAGAAACCAAGGCTGAAACCAGCTTTCCGAGACAGACTTTTGTAAACAGGGCCTGGATCTCATCCTAAGGGGGGAGAATCTGGAAGGTGCTAGAACTGGGGGAATTACTTCACCAGGCAGGTTCCTAACTGGGGAGTTCTTGCCAGAATTTTCAGAATCTATAAAAATTGTACACACGTCACACGTGGGGTGCATCTTCGGCCTCTTCTACCTGACGAATTTGTGCACCTGAGGATCCTCATATAAAAGTACCCTTTTTATCACCCTAAATGTGTCTGACTCGTATTTCTAGGGCCAGAGAAAAAGGCATCAATGTTATGAAGTGAATCATTCTCCCTACTGAGAGAGGCATTCAGTGAAAAGTCAAAGTGCTTTTTTTGAGTTTTCCTTCAAATAGATTATTAAAGCCAAAATGAGAATCTATTTGGAGGTGGGTCTTGTCATTTGATTTGAAAAGAAGTAATTTTTTCAATCTCGCTGGGCTGGAGGTAGTTAATGCTGTTCTCCCTTACAAAATGCAAACTATTTTTCAGAGATCTTACTCAGTCTTGTTCAAGTCATCCAGGTAAATGTTCCTGCAGCTGGTTAGGGATGGATTTTAGGGCTTCAGAAATGTCTGTCGGGGGGAAAACTGAAAGATTTTCTGAGAAAAATGGGTGAATCTTCTTCCACCCAACGGATGCTCCCCTCCCCTTCCATCATGCCAGTGCCACTGGCAGCCTGTCACAGCCATCCAAAAATTGTCCCCATTTCTGACATCTTTGAGGGTTTGAGTAGAAACTTAGAAGGATTTTGTGGTTCAGCGCCAAGTGTGTGTAAACTCAAACGATGTTTTGATGCAAAATTTGCCATCTCGCCATCCCATCCCCTTTCTGGGTTATCTTGGGAATGGGTTGCATGACACAAACCTGAACACACATCGTGGGATGCTTCCTGGGACATTTGTTCCCACCTTTTATTTTCTGCTATTGGCAACCTTTTCAAACCCCACACCAGTTTTCCTATTTTTTTTGAGAAAGCTGTCCAAGGCATTTAAGATTATAAGTAAGATAAGAATAATGTAATGGATCTTTCCAGTGATACTTGACTGATAATTTTGAGGGTATAACTCTTTTGAAATACTTTGAATTACCTTATTTTTAAATGAAGAATAATCACTCCAAGCATTGTGTTTTTTGAAGGTGTCAAAATTTAGGAATGTGGGTATAATAATTAGATATCTGCACCCCTTTTCCAACACTGAGAAAAACGGTAGAAAAGCTGTTGGCAAGTAGAGAAATTGAACTTGGGCAACAGCTCGTGCTGAATATTTGTAGAAGAAGGGCTTCAGCATTCTTAGGTTTAATAGTAGATATTATCTAGATGGAAATTTTGGGTTTTCCAGAAGTGTAACCTCTAGCCTTAATAGTCAAGCCAATAACATCAGGTCTGTGTCACAGTGGCACTGGTGCTCGAGCAGCACAGTGAGCTGCTACTCCAGTTTGTTCACATTTTTGTGAGTCTGACATCAACTTAAAAGAGCACATGGCAAGAAAATGAATTATTCAAACCCAGACATGTCATCTGCAATCTGAGCCTTTCGCTTTTTACACCGTCCCAGCAACGCTGAAATCCTGAGATGTCTTTCACCATCAAATCTTTTCCTACTGCATCCTTTATTTAGGTGTTTGGAGGTTCTTTCCGCAGTGCGCAAGTGAAGAACCAGAAAATTGATGAGTATGATGAAAATAATGCTTTGGTGTTGTTGGCTGTTACTGAGGAAGTTGCTGTGAGGAAATTGTTTTACTCTTTTTTATGTCATCAAGACCACAACTTGCCTACAGTCGTGGAAATGTAGACTGGAGTCTGGGGGCCTTCCTAATCTTTCTCATTTCTTTTGAAGAAAAGAAAGTGTAAAAGATGTACTGCTTCACAAGGCTGCTCCTTCTTACTAAGGAAGGGAAAAATAATGCATAAAAATCTCGACTTAAAAGTAAAACCACTTTCTTTACTCAGATTAGCTGAGAATTGCAGCCTATAGGCACAATACCATCCACTTTTGATGGGCAAATTCTAACTGCAGCCCTGCAGTGTAAAACAGCTGAAAACTGAGCATTCTTTCTCCCCAGCCTCATCCTTTACCCGTGTTAGTAATCCTTGCACAGTATTTTTGGTTATATATGTGTTGCCAATGATCTTTAAAGAAAATATGAATTAAAAAGGAATAAAGAGGACCATCCCTGGGAAACTGGCTAAGAGTGGCTATTTCCTTAAAGGAAGTAAAATCTCAGTTTGTCGGTGTTAGTTAATGGTTGGCCTTGATGACCTAAGAAGTCTTTTCCACGCTAAATAATTCTGTGGTCCAGTGCTGTCATAGCAAAGGCTTGTCATAAGTTCGAAAGGGGAAGCTCCCAAAAATTAAATCCAAACCTTGAAACAAATGAGTTTGTCAAGTTAACACCAAATGCCCCCTTTTTAACTTTAAGTATGAATAAAAGCTGAGGAAGAGGAAGTCGGAACCATGAATGAAAATATTATTGTGGCATATGTTGGTACCGAAACTGAAACTGGGAGCAAGGGCTGTGCGTCTCTGGAGCCCTAAAATGGAACGTGTGACATGAGCAGGATGCAGTGTGTGTCAGGAAAGGAGTTTCGTGAGTTTGTGCCTAAAAGCTTTGACCAAAGCCCAGCTGGAGAGCAGATGAATCTCCTGAGTTCTGTTCTGATCCAAACCCCATCTTTCAAAGGCTGGAGACCGCTATTAGGGAAAGGCAGGGGATCTGCAGGGCTTCCGGTGGATTTTGGTCCCATTGGGCAGAAAGAAGACCAAAGAGGCATCTTTGAAATTACTGGGAGATGAGTGGGGAAAGGATGGAATCTGCCAAGATTTTTGTGGTAGGAGTAGGGAGTTGGGCTGGTTTGAAAGAGGAACTGGGACAGTGAGAGGCCTCAGTTTCAGGAGACACAATGAGTGTCATGGAAATGGTGGCACTGAGGGCTGGGCTGTTTGTGCGCTGCCCTCTGAACATGGCACTGGCTCAAAGGGGGACATGGTAATGGGGTGTGGGCAGTTTGGGTGTGTTAGTGGGGGGATCCTCACCCCTTCCTCATGAGGAGACAGAAGGGGTCTCCTGGCAGAAGCCCATAGAGGGAAGGTACTTGGATCTCTGTTACAACCATGACAGAGCTCTCCCAAACTCAATTAATTTTTTTTTCTCATCAACATCACTGCTCATTTGGAAAGTTTCCCCTATAGTCCTGCAGTGTAAACAATTTTTCTCTGCTATGTTGTTTCCAGACTCTTCTCCTCAGACTTTTCAGGCCCAGGACTGCCCTGAAGGGCTATTTGTGCTCCTTCTCCCAGATTCCAGTTTGAAACAGCCTCAGGTCAGCGTGGAGACCCAGGCTCTTCCCCTGTTCTTCACTCAAGCCTTGAACAGGGCATGGAGTGGAGCTGAGGCTCTGATGTTTTTGTTGGAGGCGTGCCACGAGGGAGCCTTCTGATCTGAGCACCCCAGTTTGTTCTGTTGACATGTAAGAGAAAATATTGTTATCTAGGATTCATCCCTGTGCTTACTACACATATTTATATCTTTGTTGTTTGGTAAAAAGCCTGAATGGCCATACAGAGGAGAAAAATACTAGGCTTTAGAAGATTAAAAAGCTCACAGAGCCAAAGCAAAGCCACATTCTCTCTGCAGGGAGAGAGCATGAACACAGACCCAACAGCACAGCTGACCCAAAGAATTGTCTTGGATTGGGTTTTTGAAATTAGAAATCAAAATGGAGTTAGGAACCAAGCAGGATGGTTTGGTTCCTTTGCAGAGGACACTGTAATAAAACAGAGGTGAGTTATGTAGAGGCCAGGTGGCACCAGAGGTGGCACTCCAGCATTTCTTTAATGAGGCTTAAAGGCTCTTTGGCAGATCTCTGCTTTGGGTGAATGTTTGCATTTTGGAGAACTGCAATTTAGGCTGCTGAAGCACTTGGGTGTAATTTTTTCCAAATAAATATCAGTTTGTGGTGCTCTGAACCTTCCTTTGTTTTGGAAAAATGTGGATATTGTCCAGATGTTAGCAATGTGGCAGGTCAAAGGGAGAGACAGAAGGGACACTTTCCCGGACGTTACTTTGGGAAAGGTTGTAACACCTGATGAAGTGTTTATCGTCAGCTCTCTGGGGAAAGCCAACACAAACCCTTTCTGCCCTGGTGATGCTTTACAGGTCACTTTGCTGGGTTTGACTGGTCCATCATTGGCATTTTCCTCCTGTTTTACTGGGCCTTTAAATGACTTCAGCTCAATTTTGGCTGTTTTAAAATGATGATCCCTGTTAACACCCACATAGTCTCCTGTACCATTTCCTGTCACTTGTGTCATCCTAAAGATTGCAGCCTTTTTTCATGGAGGAAAAAATGGATGTCCTGCTTTTTGTTTGCTTTTTGTTAAATCTGCTCATAGGGCATTTATATAGAGGCAGATATTAGCAATTATTTATTGTTTGATGGAATAATTTTTAAAAGGTGTATTTGCTAAACTGATTCTTTGTCAAAAGGAAAGTGCTGGAAGTGTGTTTGGTGTCTTTTGCAACCTGGTTTGTTTATTCTTTTGAGGAGGCTGGTAGGCTTTCCTCATTATTTGTAGACAGACAGGTTGAAAGAATATTATTATTGCTGTTGTTATTATTATTACTACTATTATTATTGTGGCTATTATTATTATTACTGTTATCATTATTATTACTACTATTATTATTGTGGTTATTATTATTATTGCTGTTATCATAATTATTAGTTATTAACCAAGTAGGATGAGTCATATTGGTAACCCCTAGAGGCCTTTTCTATAAAACTGTGCCTCTTCTTACATGAAACATTGTCAAAACCAGGCAGTATACTGTAGTATAAAAAGCTCCTGGAAACTCAGCATGTTTTATTGTTGTTTTTTGGTTTTTTTTTTTTCCCTTTTCTTTTAGTAAAACAAGCTGTGTGTATGTGCTTAGTGAAGCACGAACAAGAGTGAAGAAAATAACAGCAAAAAAAGCATTGCTACATTTCATGCTGTTTCTCCTGAGATCTATAGATCCATGATTAAAAATTCGTGATTTTTCCTTTGTTTTCTTTTTAGCTTTTCCTTTGATGCGAATGTTTTGAGGATTTTTTTGTTGGTGAGAGGAGAGAGATGTCTCAATTAAAAGAAAGGGAGCATTTGTTAGTTTTAGGACATAACACTACTCTTATGGATTTGTTTTATGTTTTCCAATAGTTGTTTCTTCTTTTCACCCTCTGGAGCAGGAAGGTGCTCACAATAAGGAAAATTGATAATTTCCTTGAAGGCTTCAGCATGGGGAAGCTGGAGCAGACTGAGGGTGACCATTAATTTGAGTGTGTGGCAGCAACAATTTTCTTTTCTCTTCTGAAAGGGGAGTTTGGCTTCCATTTGAGAGCTGAAAAAGGAGAGGATTTGATTTGTCTGGATTGGGAAAGTCTGACTCCTGATCCTTGCTGCTGTATTGATGTGCTTGGCATAACACCAAGTCACGGAATTACTTTACATTTTCTTTCGAATCCTCAGTTCCATGTCATGGGATATTTGATGTGAAAATCTGGCCACTAAAGCTTCAGAAAAAAAATCAGTTGAGCATTAATTGAGACCTAAAGATCTTATCTAATTTTGTCAAAATTCTGACGTATTTTTTTTCTATATAACTTGACAGTGAACAATATAAGTTCATTGGGATCTGAACCCAGAAAAATGTGATTTCTTTAGACTGATGAACCACAACATTCAAATTTACTCTTTCAGCTGTACAGGCTAAATTTCAGATAAGTCCATAGCATATGTCACAGACTTCAACAGGCCTCGAGCTCACCCTGTTCATAAGAAAACTGATTTAATAAGATGGTTTCTGTCCAGTCTATTCCCCTGTGGTCTTTCCGTTTTTCCTCACTCATGCTCTCCTGGTTTATTTTATCTGTGGAAATACAACTTATGTGATCATGCAGCCTCCTGTGTGTCTTTATGAGTTTTCATAAGGACATTTCATGAGTTTCTCCCCCTCACAGTGATAGATTTTGAATACATTGAACAGTTCCCACCACAACTGACAGAAAGGTAGAATTTTTAAAAATGGATTCACTGAGTTTTATGAGGGCAAAGAGGATACTGTTAGAGCCCCAGCTGATTTTAACACTCAGTCCTTGACTGTTTTCTCTCTTGCACATGCAGCTGGTTTAGTGCCGTGGAAGTCAGTGTAAGGTTTATGCTCAATGTTTTCTGAAAAATACATTTCTCAGGGTGAGTGTCATTCTCTTGCTTTGGCAAGCCCTGAAACCCCGCCCTGGTGGTGTGATGATCAAAGTCTGATGTTATCAGTGTTGTCAAAATCGTTATTAGGCCAAGAAGGGTCCTTATAGCCAGTGCTGTGGGACCTCTCAGAGTTGCTCTCAGGAGAGAGGGAATGTGTTTGGAATGGTTCCAGGTCTCCTTTACGAGTGTGACCCCTGTCCAGCAGGGAGCCTGAGAATGCAGAGCCAGGTTACCTGGCGGATTTCTGCAGCAGGACTACCTGCCTGGGAGTCGTTTTGACAACCTCATGATTGACACTGTTCAGGAAAATGTTCCAAGATGCAGAGAGGCCCTGGCTCATCCTGGTCCTGCCACCCTGTTGGGATCTGCTTGGCAGGCTGCTGGTTGTCTCTGCTTGGAAGTACTGACATTGAAAGGGAACACTTCTGCTCTCTTTTCCCCTCAACTCTGGTTAACTCAGCACTGGATTACAGCTCCCTGTCCCTACCTTGATCTGTTCTTTGTGTGGGAAGAGCCAGGCCTGGGATGTGTGCCTGATCTTACGGATCCCAAAGGCCAAGTTAACAAGTGTAATTTATCCTTCTGGCTAGTGTGAGTTCTGTTTTAACTGCTGTGTTAAACCGGGGAGTTTGGCACAGATGTTTCCATAGGACATCGAGTTAATTCCGACTTCACAGGTCATAAATGCGGACCCAGGGACGCCTTCGGTGCTCTGTAGCTGCCCCTGCAGTGATGCCTCCAGGGAACATGTTGTGCTTCTCCCTAACTGCTTGTCCTTGTCCCAGGCAGTAGGATTTGGGGTTGCAGTGAAGGAGGTGGGTTTTAACCTCCACCATTACCTAAACAGGCATTCCCTGAGCACATTTGGGAAGGATCCTTCCTTGCGGAAATGCTTTTTCAAGCGTTGATGCTTTTGATGGCCGTAAAGTATGTCTGGTTTTTATGATCTGTTAAACATCTGTTAGTCCACAAAATTTCCACTGCTGCTTGTTTGAAATGAACCATTTTGGTAGGCAAAAGTCTCTTTCACACCTTTGCACAGAGGAATTAATACTCCACCACTTCCATTGTTAGATGTCTGGTTTTATTGGATGATTTTGCTTTTTATGCTGAGTGCATGCTGCTGAAAATTTCCATTTACTGCATCTGGGGATGCTGCAGCAAAGATAGGAAAACCTGTTCTTGCCTGTCTGAAAAGTTAGGTTATTTTCTTGTTATAAGTGACCAAAACCCCTCATATTTTATCATTTTAACAGGAATTTTCAGCCAGGAAGAATTTCAGAGAGCTGAAGGTAACGAGTGACAAGTCTCCTTCTAGAACAGCCTATAACTTTTTTTATTTTATTTAATTTGAAGGATCATTTAGAGGACTTTGAGTCATACATTTCTGTAATAAAGAATAAATTTTCTTTTCTGATTTAACAGTGGGGGAATTTTTCAGTAAATTTAGATGGTGTTGCTCTGTGTTCTTGTATTCCTTGCTCCCAGTCTTGATAAAGTCAAGAGGTTATGGTATTTTTTTCTTACTTTTATTTTATTTTTTAATGCCCACAGCCTTCCCATAGCCAGCCTCTGGCTGGCTTCTTCCTGAAGGGTGTTGTCGGACATCCCTGTCCAGCTGCTGGCTCTGTTGGCTTCCTCATTGTCTTTCCACCTGACAGGAGGGGGCAGCCGGGGGGGTCGGGCTCTGCTCCCAGGGAAATGGGGACAGGACAAGGAAAAACAGCCTCAAGCTGTGCCAGGGGAGGCTCAGGCTGGACACCAGGAGGAATTTCTGCATGGAAAGGGTGCTCAGGCCTTGGCAGGGGCTGCCCAGGGAGGTTTGGAGTCCCCATTGCTGGAGGTGTCCAAGGAAGGCCTGGAGGTGGCACTCAGTGCTCTGGGCTGGGGACAAGGTGGGCATCGGGCACAGCTTGGACTCAGTGATCCTGGAGGGCTTTTCCAGCCACAGTGATTCTGGGATTCTGTCTTCTGTATTTTGAGTTTTCATTTATTTTAATGAAAATTTCCGTTGTGGACAAACCCAATGCTAAAATTGTCAGCACTTTTTCTCACCGGCGGCTTCTGCATCTGCAAGCAATGAAAGCAAACAGCAGATTTCCTTTTCTTCTGCTGTTACTACCTGGTGTTCTGTGGCATTGTATATCACAAACTGTTGTTTCTCACCAGCGGAGTCCTTGATAATTCCTTTTAGTCTGTTTGCAGAAAGAGAGGCAAGTTCAATATTTTCATGCTGTGTGCAATGTTTCAGATTTTTCAGCAATGTCTGGAGTTATTGCCCGAGAGAAATTTTCCCCACAGGCTGCAGTGAGTAACTGCCAGCATTGCTTGCTATTAATAATCACATGCAAAAGTTAATCTTGGAGCTGTCCTAATTTATTCCTCCTGTTGTGTGCAGTGGCCAAATTGTTTAGACCTGGCACAGTTTAGGAGGATTCTTCATCCATGGGCTGTCTGTGAGTACAGAAGCAAGAGGAGCCCCTCTGTGTGTTTTGAGGTGTCAGAAAAAGCTCTGCTCCATCCGTGTGGTGTGGAATAACCACTCCACAGATGCCTGGAACCCCACAGTGTGTGCAGGGAGGGCTGCAGGAGCTTCAGCAGTGAGCTGAAGATGATCTGACAGGTTCCGAGCTGCTGCCTGGCTGGTGGGTGGGAGCTGGGATCAACCCCAGGTGAACCTTTCCTCACCTCCATGGCAGAATTCCCTGCTGCTGTAATTCCCTGCTGATTGGGAACTGCTGTGGCAACCAAAGGAATGGTGTATTTCAGGTCTTTAGTCTCAGATGTAGCATCGCTGTTGTTTGATGTAACCTAAAAAGTCAGAGCTAAATTTGAATGTGTTGCTTGAAGTAACTTAAAAAATTAGAGCTCATTTTAAATGTGTTAATTGCATCAATTCCATTGTTTTTAACACATACAACCATGAATCCTCTGTGTAACAACTGAGGCCATTCCAGTCAGTGTGGAGAGGTCCCCAGCTAAAGAAATCTTCCCTCCTAGTAACGGGAATTATAAAAAAGTATTTTGATTTGCTGATTAGCAAGATGGGCTAAAGAACTTTCTCAAGGCCTCCCACAACCAGGAAGCCTTCAAACACCTTGTGAGGTGGAAATGGGCACTAGGGAGGTTTTTTCGTGGCAGTCTTTGCATGCGTGTTTTATTTTCAAATATGTGTCTGCTTTAGCAAAGGAGAATAATTTTCAGGAATGAGAACCATGTGTGCGGCATGATGAGACCTGGAGCTGGTTTAGCTCATAGCTCTTCCTCAAAGACAGCTCTTGATGGCACTTGGAATTTCATTCTAAAATAGATGCACTTTCTGTCGTTGCTATCCTAGCTAAATTCAGATCAATTTGTGAAAATTGTTCGTTCCGAAGAGTTTCTAGTAATAGAAATTACAGAATACGTCAGATGGGCTCTTTGCTCTCCAAAAGTGTGGATATCTGTGTGCCCATCCCAAGCCTAAAAAACCTCAACCAACCAACCAAAAAAAGTCCCACAAAACATCAACCAACAGTAACAAATCAACCCTGTTGAAAAACTCACCCCCTTAACAAAAATAAGAAGTCCCTTGCTGAAAATATTTGGGCATGGAGTGTGTCATTTGAGAATATTATGCTAAAGCTAATTCCTGCTGTACACATAATTTATTAATGGCTGATGTTGTAAAGCGTTAGGTGGAGATTAACATTTTGTTAATGATCTTCTGGGGAAGGTTTTCCCAGAAAACATGAAATGTTTGAGACTGCTTTCATTGGTTCATAGTATTCACGATGGAAGTTTGGGGTTGTTATTATTACTGTTATTATTGCTACTAGTGGTAGGTATTATTGAGCCTTGCCAAGACTCCAAAGGGAGTTTGAAGTACCTGAAGGGGTCCCAAGAGAGCTGGAGAGGGACTTTTCGCAAGAGCCTGAAGTGCCAGGACAAGGGGAATGGCTTCCCACTGCCAGAGGGCAGGGATAGATGGGATATTGGGAAGGAATTGTTCCCTGGGAGGGTGGGGAGGCCCTGGCACAGGGTGCCCAGAGAAGCTGTGGCTGCCCCTGGATCCCTGGCAGTGTCCAAGGCCAGGTTGGACGGGGCTTGGAGCAGCCTGGGATAGTGGAAGGTGTCCCTGCCCATGGCAGGGGGTGGCACTGGATGAGGCTTAAGGTCCCTTCCAAACCAAACCATTCTGTGAAATGCAGGATTGTAGATAATAATATTTTTTTAAGGTAGACAATGCAAATTCCGTGCATTCCTGTACTTCCATATGCAGAAAAAAGGGATGTGCGCTTTGTTCTTTTCTTCCTCTGGACTTAAGTGTTAATAATGCTGTTTCTTAGTTTCTGTTACATATTTTGATCACCTTTTCAGGTTTGTTAGGAGTCTTGAACTTATTTTGATTGCTGTGGAACATAAGCATCCTTCTTCTCAGGGAGAAAAAAGCAGGACACAGAGAATATCAAACACTTGATATGCATCTCTCGGGTGTGGGAGCAAGACCAGTGCTGCAGCTGGGCTCCACATTTGAGCTGGCAAACAGAGCCTGCTGTTCAGCTGAGCAGAATTTGCTGCAGTGGATATGTCTGTGTATATACATATATAAATACAATTATTGCCTGGTGTTTGTATTACAAATACCAGTCCACCGTGAAATTCTGTTCTTCAAACATTCTCTCCGATTTCTAAGACTTGGGGAAGATGAGAAAGGTGTAACTTGAGAAACTTCCCCGGGCTATATCCACGCATAGAGGGGCACAGGAGTGAGAACTGCAGAGAGGAGTAGATGTAGAGAACTCCAGTCTGTGTCTGCACCCCTGATGCTCACTCAGAGCCAGGGCCAGGCAGAGGAGGTACCACAGCTCCTGTGCATCCTTTTTCTTTCTAACTCCCTGTGAAGGAAGAGAAGTAACACGTTGTGTCACTGCAAGCAAACTTGACAGAAATTTTGATTTGTTCCTCACCTGAGCTTGCTTGGGGCAGGGAAGGTTTTGGTCTCTTCAATGATTGTTTGGCAGCAGAAGGAAACAGTGAGGAGGGGCTGTCATGGGTGGAGTGGGAGCTTCAAAGTTTGAGAGAAGCTCCTGGTGAGTCACAAGGTGCAGAAAGGACCCTTTGGCTTTCTAAACTGCTCCAACAGGAGCCTGAGAGTGGCTGGATCCAGTCCCAGACCCAGACTTGGTCAATGGTTAAAGTCACTTTGTCCTGCGGGATGAATGATGGCAAATCAGATCTATTTATATAAAATGATTGTGACAAATGATTAGACAAACAATTATGATCAGAATTATTTACTACACAGCATAAAAGCTAAAACTGTTATTATAGTATAAGACTGGGTAGTGAGCTATGGCAAAGCAATATTAAAGCAATTATATTAAAACCAGCAAAAAGAAACAATTATCAGAGATAGATGTAAGTCACCCCCACCAATGCTCACAGGCAAATCTCTTTCACTCCGCCTTGAGGGGTATCCTTGGGGACTGTCCCCAAAACCCGAGGGAGGAATCTCCACATGCTCCAAGGAGGAATATGTTAAAGAACCTACCCTAGGGAAAGTGGACTGGACTTTTATAGGACTGACCCCTGTCAGATGTCTCCTGGTTAGCTAGATCAGCTTAACAATTTTAGATAATACTTCACCATGTCTGCCACATCTTTACCTCTCTATCAGGATAAGCCAGACTGATTTTAGCACAGTTCAACACCACGAGCAGCACACGATGCCCCTCTCAGCCCACCACTGCTAGCCTTGCACAGTGTTGGAGTTGTTTGACCACATTCTCAGGCAGAGCATCCTGCTACAGGGGCAGCTGGTATTCCAAGGCCACCTGTGTCACCCAGTCAGGGTGGGCAGTGTGATTTAAAGGCTGCTTCTGCCCCGAGTTATCCAAGAATTCATATTAAGCGTGGTCAGATGCAAACATAAACAGTTTTATGCTCCTTTTCTTGCCTCCCAGGATGATGTTTGTCAGGGATGCTCGGCTGCTGGGTGGATTTGGGATGCACGGAGTTGATCTCAGCACTGCCTGAACTGGAGCTGGACCTTGCCAGTTTGTTGTACCAATTATTCCTATCTGTTATTCCTTCTCATCCTGCCTGACTCGCCTGTCCTGGCCCTGCTGAATTACTCATGCTGGTAATGCTCCTCCATAAATAAATAGAGAAGAACATAAATAGGCAAAGAAGAATCTAATTACCACAAAATTCATGGGCAGGCTGCATTTCAGACCATGGAAATCACCCTTGGCAAAGGGTAACTGTGATTATTCCACATATTCCAGCCACAGCAGGAAACACACTGCTCACTCCTAAAAAGAGCAGTTGCTGAAACAGTTTTATCTTGGCCTCAGAGCTGGTCACTGAGAAGTGACATGATTTTTGGTGCCAGGGAGGCTTGACCCTGAAGTGACAGATCTGTCCTTCCCCCCCTAGCTGTCTCAGGGCACATCACTGCTTCGAAAACATCTGCAAGGGTAAAATAGTGCTGAATTCTCAGGGCCTGACACAGCATTGTCCATCAGCTGTGCTGCTTGCTGTGCATCTCCTTAGGCTCTCTGGGAATAATATCCTAGAAACAAAGTCAGGTCTGGGCTTAAGTTGCCTGTTTGGCGAGCTGGATGTTGTTGGTTGGCGGAGTGGTGCTTCCAGAGACCAGCGCCCTTCAGTTCCCTGGTGTTAAATGTGCCCCTAGGGTGGAGGATCTGTGCCGCGTGCTCCGCTTGCTGGGGATGGGATTAGCAGGTATTCCTCTCAAAGTTCACGTGATCAGCCAAATTATTCGTCTTTTCCTGAAACCATTCGGTCTAGAGCAGGAAAATGTGGATAAAGGAAGCACACAGGGCATTTTAACAGAAATGACCCAGTTTGATTGTCCTGTTCACCGCACTGATTTCTGGGCTGCCTGAAGGTGATGTCCCCTATTGCGGCTACACTCCAAGTGGTTAATGCAGATGTTGCTTGGCCTGGTGGTTTGTGAGCCTTTTCTTTCAAACTCTGCAGGATAACACAATAAAAACGAGTTTTCATCTCTCTTCTGCTTCAGGAATTGTCATATGAGACCTTTAGGACACACCCTGCGTCATTTCATGAGGGGCTTTGTAATTCTCCCCGGTATCTTATAATAAAAAGGGATATTTTAAACAATTTGATGTCTCAACTACTGTATTTTTTTACGCCTTATGGAGGAATTGCTTGGGGGTCCATGGCCTTGATGGACACAACACCTACTTGTTCCTGTCTTGTGCTTGGCCAGCAGCATAATTCAATGTGCTGAAGGATCCCAATGACTGTAAATACTTGTTCTGCTTCTGTAAGAAAATCAGTGCTGTGATCCCTGAAAGTTAATGCCCTGTAGACCTCTCTGCAGAAACCAATTTGTTAGTAGAGCACTTTAATTTTTTTAAATTTGCTTTTTAATGTTTTCCATTTCTCTCTGGTCTTTGTACATTGATTCTTCTCCTTGTGCAGGTGGAATGTTCTGTTATTGTTCCAATAGTGGGTTTTAATTATCTTTTCTGTCAAGTGGACGGGAGAGATTAAGAGTGATTCGGGAAATTGGCCATCTTGGTATGAAGTCTTAATTTGAATGGCACAGTGCATTTGTGCCAGTAGGGAAAATGTACCCTCAATAACACAGGTGCTACCATCATTCTGTGCATTTTACTGCAGCTTAGGTGTGAAAGGAGCTGCAGAAGCACTGAAATGTGAAGTGTTCAGGCTCTCTTAGCCTTAGACAAATTAAAAAACTTGGCATTGAAATTGAGCTGGAAAGTTCACCACAGCTGGGAGGTTGCTTATTTCATTTTTCCTTGCCATTTTATTTCAAAATTTCTTCTGAATTTGAACACAAATCATGAATTTTAAAACTCTGTTCAAATAGGATTATGAATACCAGGATTTGGATTGTGAAGGGTAAAGGACCATTTCTGCAATACAGGGCAGTGGAGTTCCTCACAAGGGCCATAACTGGGCTCTGAGATGCTGGTTCTTACTCTTAACTATAAATGTGATTAAACAATGAAACAAAACAGGGTTTTTACCTCAGCTTTTCTTCCAGCTACTCCTTTCTTTGCATCACCTTCTGTCTCTTCCCTTTGCTGCTCCCTCAGGTTGTTGAAGGGAATTTTTCTACAGTTCTCAGCTGCTTCAGTGCTCTCCTTTATCATGAGTAAGAAACATCATGATCTGTTAATTCTCTTATTGCCCAAAATTTATCGGTCTAAAAGGCTGCAGCCAGTCGAATCTGTCTGTAATTTGTCTAGTGGTCTTAAGAACAGGCCTATGTAGATATGTGTAATAATAATAAATAAATACAGGGCAATATCAGTCTGGGCCCACAAGTGGGGGTATTGCCATAGGAAGCAGTGACAAGATCATTCCTAGGCTGGAAAATCTGATTGGAATTTCAACATTGTGGTGGAAAGAGGCACAGAAGTGATTTGAGGGTGCTCAATTTGCTGTAAGACAAAAATGAATTGTCCATTTTGTTGAAGGAATAAAGGCATGAAGTGATTTGATTCAACTTCTGTGGGCACGAGCGCTTAGGGATGACGTGATGCTGAAGGACTCTTCACTCCGGGAGATGAAGGCACAGGGAGGCCTCTTTAATGGGAACCTGAGAGACTCTGATTGCAAAAAGCCTAAATTTTTAACAGTTATGCTGAAATAATCGCTGCCAGAATTTACCAAATGATGATGTGCTGCTTCCCCCACCAGTGGATGTTGTAAAAAATTATGGCATTCACTGCTTCCATCTTTCTCGTTCCTGGTGGATAATAGGAAGAAAATCTATCAAAAAATTAATCCAGGTTGGTCATAATGAGCAATTCTGCTTTAACATATGGGTATCCCTGTGAGAAATAGGAAAAAATACATTAATAAAAAACTAAGTAGATCTGTTCAGCAGCAGTTGGAGTGGTAGAAGTTTCCCAGTGTGCTCCATCTTGGTTATTGTTGTTTTCAAACTGAGTGTGTAGATCTTGCTTGGGTCCTTACAACCAAGTAGTTAAGGCATTAATTTTTATGTGTTTTGAGCAACACCAGGAGATCACATTAACATCTTAAAGTACTTGTGACAGAGACAAGTGGAAAGGTTCTGTTTGTATGAGATTGACCCTGTTTTCTCCCTGGCACCACGAGGGAAGATGGGCAGCAATCTCCCCTTACCACTTACATTCCTTTGCTACAATCACAGAATACCCTGAGCTGGAACGGATCCACAGGGATCATCGATGTCCAGCTCCTGTAAATGTGAAGTGACCATCAAATCGTGCAGAAGGAAAGTTCTTTTTAATTTCTTGCAACCCTAGTCGTGGGATCAATAAACCATGAAGTGGCTTGAGAGATGAGGGCATGTTTCTAGGACAGGCATAGAAATAGAATATGTGTACGTATGAGAGGAAGGCAGTGGGTTTTTTATGTTAATTAAAATGCAATGAATTTCAATTGCTATTTGCATTTGAGCCTTCATTGTCCTGCACTTCAGAGTGGTTCTTCATCTCCGTTATCCATATCAGGTTATTCATGATATGGCTTGGGCACGCTCCCTTATTAACGCTGCAAGAAATGACTCCTGTTCTTTTCTCTCCGTCAGTGCAGGGTGAGAAATAGGCCTGGCAATGTCACAGAATCCCAGAACGGTTTGGGTAGGAAGGGACCTTAAAGCTCATCTCATTCCAACCCCTCATCGTGGGCAGGGACACCTTCCACTATCCCAGGTTGCTCAGGGAATGAACGGGATAAAATCTTTGTAGAGCTGGTTTTAAAAAAAGAAAAATTAATCCTGTGCATACTTGGTGTAGTAACAGATTGAACAGGCAACTGAAAGAGAGGCGCTTTCATTTCAGAGAAATGTTTTGAAGGGAATGCTTGCACTAATCATGAATTTAGAATAGGTAAATGCATAGATAGGAGTTGTGTGAGGTTTGTAATCATTTCCCCTCCATCAAGGCATTTCAACCCAGAAGTCAGAAGAAAAAGAACAAGGGAAAGAAATGGCACAATTAGCAGTTAATTTAAAGTAACTAAAGTGTATTAGGCCCAGTCAAATGAACCATTTAATTTTTGTTCCTTCTTGTTTGTAATCTCATAAGTATGAGTCATTGAAAAGCCAATCTGGCTCGGTACAGTGCGTGCTGTTTTATAGTCCCCGCTCCTTGCCAGCATAAGCATTTCCTTGTTAATGTTTCACATCTGTTCTTTGTAATTCAGTGATTATGTGCAGGCCTCTGAGTCCTCCTTGTTTGTTTTAAAAGGACAGCAGGAAGCTTCACTTGCGTGAGATTAAATCAATGTCTGTGATTTATGGAAGTTTGGGTGTCCTGGGCTGCCTCTCTGCTGCTTTGGGTAAATGAATATTTTTAGCGGAAGATGAAAATGGGGCTGGTTGGAGAAAAGTCAGTAATCTGCAGTTGGAATCAGCTGAATGTTTCAGAATTGGGTTGGCAAGTGGCTGCTGGAGATTTATACAGCTCCCTTATCAGTCACGCTCAGGCTCCTTGCAAGCATTTCTGATGGCTTTTTGTTTTATCCAGTATTCAGGGAACAAGGTTTCCTTCTGTGGGGATCTATACCCACACAGACACAGGGTATTCATGTCCAAACAAGAATATCAGTGTTCAGTAGGAATCCTCCTTACAGCTGATGTTATTGGCCATTCAGAAATATAGAAAGTGGAGGCATCCTGTAGTTTAGGTGACTGATGGCATACAATAATATGCAGTATGGGAGGGAAAATGATGTGAAAATAAATTATTTACCTGGTTTGTAAATGCTTTAATACCTTCTGTGTCTCTGAGGTGCTCGAATACACAAAAGGGCAAACATAATCAGATAACTGAATAATTATGAACAGTTTTACTGAGGCACATAATAAGATTTCAGGTGTTATGGAGGGAGGTTTATTATTTATGGTAGAGTAGAACCAAGAAAAATAAATCTGTTTGTGCAGACAAAGCTTTGCAATTAAAATCTTACAAGAGACTGGAGTCTGATTCAGAGCTCTGTTAAAGATATCTTGGGTAACCTTGAGCAAGTTAAACCTCTAGCCTAGAATTTAGATGCTGACCTATGGGAGGCAGGGATCCTGCAAGGGAAGATCCTACATCCCCATCCAAGCTGTCTCTGTTCCTCATGGGCTCAGTTTTTGTTCACTGTCCTGTGCCTGTGTATTGACCAACCTCTGGTGCTGGCTTAGGGGAAGATGCTCTGGCCCAGGGGTTGTTGATGGGATCAGGAAACTGTCTTGATTAACAAAAAGGGTGAAGGGATGTGCCAGTCCTAGAAGAGTGTAGAGGGCACTTGGGTGAAGACTGGGGTAGGGCTGGGGGCAGAGATCATAGTGGAGGGTCTGGAACAGCACCAGCCTGGGGCACTGCTGGGTCCGGAGAGTGTCCGAGTGGGTCCTGGTGGGATTCACCAGTGCAGTCACAAACAAGTTCTCCAGTTCCCTCCAGTGATGGGGCTGGCCAAGGAAAACCACAAGGCTGAGTGTGAGCTTTGCTTTTCCATTCCCAGTGTTCCTACCCCCACATCTCCAGGAATGCTCCAGCTGCCTCACAGCCACTTTGAGTTCAAGATGAAGGGTTCTTCTCTGCTATTTTCCTGCTTTTCTATTATTTTTAGGGTTCTTCCCTTGGAAAGCAGCATGACAATGTGAGTTTAGATCAAGCATGTAATAAAAATTCCCCAGCAAACTCTCTCAGGCTCCACACGCTCCGGCAGCTGGGAAGCCAGAGGTACATCTAGGAGGTCTGGCTTCCACATAAATGTTGAGAGTCCTTTTAGGCCCGTGGAAACTCATAATGTCTTGAAGCAAAGTTCCTCTGCCTACTTACAGGCCATGCAGGAAAGTCCACAGCCTTTTGTTTTTCTGGAACTGCTGTGGATGCTCTGATCCCGAGGCTGGGCTGTCACTCTTTGCTCTGGGTGTGCCAAGCCTCTCTCATTCCTCTGTGAGTCATCTCCCTTTCCTCATCTTGCTCTCCTGTCCTTGAACCCTTTCTAAGCCCCTGATACACTTGTTGAGGTGGGGGAATCAGAATTATGTGCAACAAGTGTGCACTACGTATTTTACAAAGAAACACTTGATTTTTTTTTTTTTTTCTGTTTTCTATTCTTTTATTTTGCTTTTTAAGTGACTGTCAAGGAGTCTGAACCAATTTCCTCACAGCATTAATAGCTGCAGCCCCACATTGTTGTTCCTGTATATCAGCGTTCAGCAGGTATCCATCACTTTGTGTGGAAAGCCAGGCTGTTCCCCCTGGGTCCATGACTCCACATCTCTTCCTGTTGCCTCCCATCCATCACGGTGATTGCTCAGACCCTGAGACAGGGAAGGTCCATCTGCAGATCTCTGCAGGTGGCCCTCAGCATTACTGTCTGGACTTCCTTTGTCTCATCCACGGAATGTCACCTTCCCAGTCCCTCTTTTCCCAGATTCATTCCGGTTTTTTGGGCAGGACAGCTCCTGGCTCGGCTGGCCTGGAGCTCCGCAGGTGAGCCTGCCTCGAGCACTCACCTCTCCATCCTACCTTCTGTCCCCATCTCCATAACCAGTTATTTATCCATGCAAACACCCCAACTTTCCTCCAATGTCTTTTATAAATGGAGGCATTGTTGACTTTTGTGGAGGATCTTGGATGGGGACCTGATGATGAAAACACATTTCTCCTACTACAGTTGCAAGATAAGTTTTGATTTAGTGATTATGTCTTCCTTTAAATTATCCTGTATGCCAGGGATATAATAGCTTCTGGTTTATGGTATTTTAAACTCTAATATGGCTTTGATTCTATCATGTTTTTGAGATTTTATTATTACAATAAAAAGGGTCTTGTAAAATTATTTATATCTGTAATATACATTTCCTTTTACAGAGGGGCTGTTGACATCCTCCACTGTAGGGTTCAGTACTCCCACAGAAAACAGATTTAATTTTGTTTCTTATTAAAGTCATCACATTAGATACAGAGTGCACATACCTCTTCTCTTCATGATATTTAGGGTTTTTTACACCTAAACTGACATTTAGATAGAAAGAATAAATTTACTTGGCTATTTCTCGATATCCTACGAGAGGCTACATCAGGAATCACATTTAGAGCACTGACATTTCCAGCAACAATACCTGTACTGTAAACCCACTGGATATGCTGACAAAATCAAATCTGGTTAGGAAAATGTGTATGAAAATTATTTGCAATAAAAGCAGGGAGAGGGAGGGGCATTAGCAAAGCCCTGCCAACCCCACCCCCTCAGCAGCTCGGTGAAATCTGGCATTTCCCTGCTGAATTGTCTGTGTCAGAGTTAATGCTGGAGAAATGCCAGAACATTATTTGAAGTCTCTCTTTGAATATGGGATGTGGAGGCACCAGGCAGAGGATTCCCTGCAGACGAGGAGCAGAAAAGCTGCCCGTGCAGCAGACAGAGAAATCAGCACTCTTAGCACCGGGATATTTTTAGATTCTCTCAACCTGGTGAATAGACTCAATATAGAAGATATTAATTGCTGGTACAGTCAGAAGTATTGAGAGAGTCTAGGTTTGCATCCATGATTAATGGAGATTTCAATAATCTTAATTTTGCTCATTGCTTCCAGTAAAATTCAAGTTAAATATCATGTTAGAGATAAATTTTCTGTGCCTTTGCACCCAGCTGACTTTATAAAGTGTTTATGAGCTGACTAAACACCACAAACGTAGGAGGAGACTTCTTAATCTTTAATACTTTGTTTACTTCAGAGCACTGACAGCTAAACTTAAACCCTTCGAACTTAGCTCAGAATGAGTTGGGTGGGGGTGTGTCTGCAGGAAATTCCAATATTTATTTTGATTCATTGCAACTTGGATGAAAAATTCCAATAAGAAAAGGTATAATAGACAGTTTTATGTGAGCTTGCACGGGTTTCAGTATTTTGAGGTTTGTTTCATTTGTTTCGAAATTATTTGTTTGTTTATTTGGGTTTTTTTTTGTTGGTGGTTGGTTGGTTGGTTGGTTGGTTGGTTTTTTTAATTTATTTTTTTATGGAATCCTAACTCCAGGTTAAACTCTTTTTCTGGATAAAAATCAAAATTAGGCAACATACTCAGAATGTTAAAAGTTTGAGTAGAATGCAATAAAAATCATGGGGTCCAACTCTGAGATTTCCTTTAAAAACTTTAACTTGCATGACTTTGGTGTTTTGTGTTCTGCGTGGAACACACAGTACGTTTAACAGAGGAAATACTGAATATACTTGTCGTGCATTTCATGCCGTTCTTGAAAACTTAATTTTTCCTTGTCTTGCTGCTTTTCAGGTTTTCAATCACAGAGCAACCCAAGTGTATCTATATTTATGTACACAGGCCATCCCATGGCTCTGTGTGTGCTCTTTGGAAATGTTGTCATTTATTGCTGTTTGTGAAGCAGAAAATTGCTGGGGTGTCTGAGGTGCAGCTCTTAATTCTGTTGAGGGGCATGAGGAGAAGTGAGCTGGTCATGCCACTTCAGGGTATGTGGCTGCACAGCTCTGAGTTTGTCTGTAAAATGCGTTATGACTCATCCCACCTCATCTGTATCTCAAAGTTTTTAATTAATTTCAATATTCTTCAAGGAAAAGTCTGAAATTTCTAAGCGTAAAGCAGACGATGTGCAATGGATTTAAATTAAAATCCCAGCATACGTTCAGGTGTAGAAGGTATTGGAAACCAGGTGCACCTGAAAATCCTTTGCCCCTGCCTTAAATAACTTCACAGGCTGACTGGAATTGGTTATTTCTAAATTGCACAGCAACAGTCTAGAGCAAAACCATTGCCATGAAAAATTAAAATACCGTGACGACCTTGATTATGGAATTGCATTTTCTGCTCTTCTCTGTGACGGTGGGGAGGCCCTGGCACAGGGTGCCCAGAGAAGCTGTGGCTGCCCCTGGATCCCTGGCAGTGTCCCAGGCCAGGCTGGACACTGGGGCTTGGAGCAGCCTGGGATAGTGGAAGGTGTCCCTGCCCATGGCAGGGGGTGGCACTTCATGGGCTTTAAGGCCCCTTCCAGCCCAAATCCATCTGGGATTCTGTGAAGGACAAGTCTGTGACAAACCCCTTTAACCAGACCCAGGGCATTCACATATATTTTAAAAAGCTTAAAGTATAGGCCTGGCTTTCAAATTTCTGCTGGGGCTGGAATGGAACCATTTCCTCACATACAGAGTTTCATACTGTATGATCTGCTCTGAGGAATTCCAGAAGTTTCCTGGTGAAATTTTTTGCCGGTAGGATTTCTTTTAAGAAATGTGAAAGTTAGGAAGATAATTCCTATGTGTATGAACAGGATTCTGCTTCCAGGGATCACAGCTTTAGTTACAAAACTCAGGCCTAGCTTGGAGTTAAAATGGGAGAAATATTGTAATGGATCTGTCTAATTTCAGCTGCTGCAACCTCCAGCTCAACATAATTTCCATTTTGGCAATTATTAACCAGGTTATTTAAAAATACACGAATTCAAGCAAACTGTTTTAGCTGTGGCAACTGAAAATATAACTACTGCCATATTTAGTTGTAAAAATAAAGTATTTCTGTAGTTGCATTGACTGGTGCTGTAAGTCAAGCATTAATCAAATAGATATATTCATTTTTCTGGGTTTGGGGAAGAGTTAGATATCTGTGGTGCAGTGAAGAAAGAACAGATGATGGTAGGGAGAACCTGGAATCTGGAGTTGTATAAATGGCATCAGTCAAATAAGAAATCAAGTATGGAGGTTTGGTCACCTCTGAGGACAAATAGATAATCTGGCATTTTTCTGCTGATGAAGATCTTTACATTAGGATGAAGAAAGGCTCGGCTTGAAGCAGATGTATCAGTGGTGAGATGCCAGCAGCGCTCCAGGAGGGAGATTTCTTGCCAGAACACAGGCTTGGAGAGGAGAACAAAGAGGAGATGTAGGAATGGAGTCAGAAAACTGCTCCTGGAGAGGGTTTCTTCCCATCTAGCTGCCACTCTTTATTTGGATTTGGATCCCATCACCAGGGTCTGCTCCTGGTCGTGTTCACCTCTCATTTCTGAGCAGGACAACAGTGGTTTGTTCTGATCTCAGGAAATCTCTTTACAAGGCTCTGTTTCCCTGATCTGAAAACATCCCTGGGTTCCTCCCGAAATGAGGTTAATTCATTGGCACAGAGAAACTTTCATTCCTTCTTACAGTTGATAATGGCTGAGAAAATAAATCAGTTAAAGTCTACTGGAGTACTGATTGGTGCAGTTCCGTTACAACTGAATCCAGGAATGTCACCGGGCTTAATGAGATCATTTGTCTCTACCAGTGAAGGGTTGTTTTTTTGTAATTTATATCCATTAACCTTTCACTTTAAAATTACTCAGATTATTGTATGTCTTCTCATAGGAAACACCCTCATTAATACAGTCAACTTTGTATAGGAAAAATAACTTCTGATATTTGGACTGGTTTATTTTGTGTACTTTTAGCCAGTTGGTATGATCCCCTGCTCTTTGAACCTTGGCAATTCCCATATTTAAATTTGAGAGTTTTAATGTGGTTTCAGTCAATTTTAAATGTATGCAGTGCTTTTGTAATGTGAGCACAGTTAAGGATTGTTCTAATTAATATGTTCATAAATGTTAATGAACAGGCACGTAGTGAAACATTCTATGCTGTATTTACTGGGGTCCAAAGCACATGTATTTCCCATTTGGGAACCCCAGTCTGCAAAGTTTTAAGTGCAAAGTATTTTAAGTTAAGGATGGGCATAATTCAATTTTTTCCTCTCGAGTGCTGTGAAGTGATTTTGTTAATTTTTTATTCTCCCTTTTAAGATGAATGACCCTACCTCTGAGTTTTTTCTGATGCTTTACATGATTTCAGCAATCCTTCTTAATTAACTGGAGCCCTTTATGTCCTGGACATGTATTTGATGGAAATAGGAGAGGATGGGACACGCTGTTCTGTGATTCTGAGTCATAGAGCTATTTGATGGTTTAATTAAGGTCACACCTCTGGATTTAGTTGAGCACCTGAAACTTTTGAACCTTTGCGCTTTGTAGGCTACTTAACCTTTTGTCTCCTGCCCAAATTTCTTGCTCTGGGGTGAGTATTCAAGGACTTTCTTGACCACTTCCTCGCTGAACCCAAACCCTTGAAGGAAAACCTTGAAGGAGAGGGAAAGATGGGTCAGACAGGGAAGTCTGGTGGGTGAAAACAGGGAAGAAGAGAAGTTTTTGGAACAAATGCCTTAATATTAGAGCCTCTCTTTCTTCCCACATACATTAGGTACATATGCACTTCTCTGGAAAACAGGAAAAGTATGTTCACACGTGGATTTTAATAGAGAAAATGCCTGGAAATATAATTAAATTTCTCCAGTTTTTTCAATTGTTATTTGAATTCCAGGAAATTTTCAGGTGCTCCAGTACTGGGTAGGTCTCTGCTTCTCCCAATTCCACCCCTTTCCCTTATTTTTTCCTTACATGCAATTTAATAAGGCAACTTGGTAGTCCTGTAATGTGAGATTCACGGTTGGCTTGATCTTCTTTTTCATTTTTCTAATGGATTTTCCTCCCTAATGCTGCTTTTCTCCCCCAGTCCTTGAAATATTCTGAGGAGCTCTTGCTCACCTCTGAATTCTTTATTAATGTGAGCACACTGGAGCAGGGGAAGATTGCCAGCAATGGGAGGAACACTGGGTTAAATGTTACTTGTCTGAGAGCAGCTTCTGTGCAACTGGTGCTGCTTTCTCTTTGTCACAAGAGGAGGAGAGTGGAGAATATTCGTGATAGAAAGTGAGTCTTGGAGAGCCAGCCTTTGTTTTGGGGAGGAATCTTTCTCTTTGAGCTGCACAGCCTTTGACAGCGGGGTGATCCGTGTCTGTGTGTGTACGTGTGCATTCTGTACAAAGGCCGTAATCAAAGAACTCTTTTCGAAAGTTAGGAATCCAAGCATTCAGAAGTTCTGGCTGTACCATTTACTTTATTCTTCCGCCTTTGGTGCTGAGCCCAAGGCAGGAGCCTTGTGGAGCAAATGAGCGACTCCAGATGGTTTCCTGATAAATCCGTGCATCAGAGGTGAATTAATTCTGCCTCAGTAACTCCAACACGGGTGATTCCAACACCTTCACTTCTTACATGTCCTTTTTGTGGGTAACTTTGTTTCAGAAACTTTAGAAAATTTCTGGTTTGTACTGCTGAAAACCAGAAGGAGCTTATCCCTACTTTGGAGTGGGATTACCTTTCTCCTGACGCGTTCCTGAATTTCATGAGTATTATAATTTGAAGCATGAGCCCCGTGGCTGAGGGATGTTGTGTGTTGTCAATGGCTCCAGGTTCCTTCACATCCAAGGGGATTATTACTCTTCAACACTTCCTCTTACACAACCACCTCTACTCATCCCTATGACAAGGAATTAAAGAACTCATTTCTAAATAACTCCAGAATGTTTACAGCAGTTTTAGAGTATTTGTGGCTCTAATTCGGAAGACGGAGATTTGTTTCAACCATGATTTCCTGCGTGGTTGAAGGAACTCCGGTGTTCTGCCCTGCTTCCTTGCCAGCCAAACTCATAGGTTGTTTCCCAAGGCTTTCAGCCATGGCATTGCACAGATTCTTTTCTCGCCATTTGGACCAAAGCTTTATCTCATTTATCTGTGAAAAGTGTTTCAAATTGATTTTTTTTTTTTTTTAATTAAGAAAAAGTGATTTGAAGACAAGAGCTGCTGGTTCAGATTATCCTCTTCTGCCACCTTCGCTGGTGCAGCAGCTCCAGCTCTGCTGCTCAGTTCGAGGCTCCTGTGCCTGCTGCAGCTCCCCAGGCTGGTGCTGTGGCTCTGTGCAAATCATCATCTCCCCTTTAATTGGTTATTAAAAACTCATTCCAGTGAGTTTCACTTAGTTTTTCCTGGAACCTTTTACTGTTGTGAAATGCAAGCTTTTCTGATGTTTTAAAGAAATTTAAACTCGCAATTTTCATGTCTTACTGGCCTTTTCATTTGAAAAATAAGCCTTACACTTTATATTTTCTTTAGTAGTTTTGCAATATCCTCAGAATATTTAAGGTGCCCCCTTGTTCTGACGAGAACAGACAAGAAACATTCCCGTTGGGTTTTCTGTATTCTGGTGAATGCTCTTGAACCTCCGTTTAAGATCACTTGGGGTTTGCTGAAGGCACATAAGGTTTTAAGCTGTAGTTAATGAAGAGCAGTAAGAGCTTAGGGACTTTTTTTCCCCGTCTGAGGAACAGTGCACTGAGCAGGACTCTATGTCTAGGAAATATTGCAGGAGGGGTTTGGGACAAGATGATCTTTAAAGACCCTTCAAACCTAAACCATTCTGGAGATAATTTAGGGGATTGGTTCAAACCTAAAGCATTCTGGGATTTTTGTAGCTGTTTACTGCCAGTCTGAAATACCTAGAAAGAGTCTGGGGGAGAATAAAGGCCAAGTCCTTCCTTTGATCTTAAGAGCCACAACTGTTTTGGAAGGCAGTTCCCTTGGGATCAGTCTCTGCAGAGCAGCTGCTCGGTCCCAACCCTCCCGACTGTGTCACATTCCAGGTCTGGCTGTGCCTTCTGAGTTGTCTCCTCTCTGATCCTGGCTTTCTCTCCCACAGAGCATGGGCTTCTCACTGCCTGCAGAACCACGAGGAGCTTGCTGAGCGAGTGCAGGGGGAGGACAAGTGAGCTGCTCTGGGGATCATGCCCCGGGTGCTTCTGCATGGCTGTGGAATAAGGTCCAGCTGACAAGCAAGGCTGGGGGAGCTGTGGAAGAAAAGTGTCCAGAGGAGAACAAGGGATACAGTGCAGTCAGCTGGAGGTTTTACTGGAAGCCACGCACACCCAGGATTGAAAGGTGAGGGGCTTTTTCTAATTTCATTTCTGGGTTAGCTGTTAGATGCAGGAAATACACTTTTTTAACAATTAAGAAAAGAATCCCAGAATCCCTGAGGCTGGAAAAGCCCTCCCAGACCACGGAGTGCGACCTGTGCCCACTCTCCACCATGTCCCCAGCCCAGAGCACTGAGTGCCACATCCAGGCCTTCTTTGGACACCCCCAGCAATGGAGACTCCACCAATGTCCCCCTTCCAGGAAAAAATTCCTCCTCTTGTCCAGCCTTGGGATTTGTCTCTAATATGTATCTTTATTAAAGTTACCCGAGGAACTGCATATGTTAATTTGCTTGAGTTTAGTAATTTTACCTAATGTTTAATGTTAGGTTGGTTCTGGTGATCAAATGTCCTCGGAATAAAAATTTCCAAGGAGCTGACTCTTACCCGACAATTTAGAGGTGCAGAGATTGAATGAAATGCTTGAATACTGGAGGCAGACTGGAGTGACAGACGGTAGCAGGACAAGATCCTTGTAGGAGGCTGAAATCAGATAAATACAGAATGGAAATGGAGAGTAAGAATGAAGTTTTCAAACGTAGCTTGAAGATGAGATCAGTTATCACATTACTCGATGCTTTTAAATCCCAATTCTATAGAATTCAAGGAATGCCACCGTAGGCTGGATAAAACATTCTTAACTAGGGCTTGCAGAAGATGTCCAAACACATGGGAGTAATGTTCCCTTCCAGCCTTTTGTTATCTGTTTGCAGCTGATGGAAAGCATCCTTTTCAGGGTTGAAATTGTGCTGGATAAAATTATAGCTGGCAATTAGAAAGAGAGTGTGAATTGTATTCCATGCATCAGAAACAGAGCTGCTCTTGTTGGATTTTAAATGGGAAGCATCTGATGTGGGAGGCACAGGTTGGGGAATTTTCCAGGTGTGACATTTAAGTATTTGCTCATCACACGGCTGCCTGAAAGGGTTCCTGCCCCGTGGGGAATGGGGGTTATTAAATGATGCAATAGATTTGCAGTTTGTGTTCTTGATCATCTCAGTAGTACAACCTGACCTTTATTTGTGGCATCACCTAAAACTTGATGTAATTAATTCCAGTGCATAAGATTACTGTACTCACATCTGTTTCCTTTGTCAGCCAGCCTGGTTAATTAACTTTTGTGCTGGTGATTCTCAGTGAGATCTCCAAATAGATACAAAAGGCAATATTAAAATTGTTTATTTCTGGGTTGTTTTTTTTTTTGGTTGGTTGGTTGTTTTTTAATATTATATGTTATCTTTTAGCACATTCTCTCCTAGCTGATACTTCCTCTGCCAAGGTGGGTCCCACGGGCCTGGTGAGGTTGAGTAAATAGAGAATAAAATTGCTGTGAAGTTTTTAGGGTTGTACCTGTGCTTTCAGTTACAAAGGGTAGTCAGACAATCTGTCAGGAGTAAACTCTGATTTGTGGCAGGAGTGGAGCAGCAAAACCTTCCCAGCATCATCAGCTGATGAAAACTGGCACAAAAAATTCCACAGGTTGATCCTGTTCCTTGATAGGTTCCTGTGCTAGGTTAGGTGTTATCCAGGCAGTAAATTCCTTTATTTCTGTGAAGACAACAAGTTTACAATCAACGTAGACAGGAAGTTTTAGGCTACTTTTTATGTCGCTGTGTAAGAGCATGCCCCAAAATCACCCTTATTTACAAAGTCAAATGATGACACAGAAAAATAGAAAATCCAAACTGAACAGGCTGATCACTATTTATAGGTTACATTTAACTTAATTTTGTAAGGCCTAACTAGGATTAAACTACATCTAGGCTGTTTTTGTGCAAAATGGTGAACATCAAGGAATTCTGACAAGTTATTGATGTTTTTCTATTTAGCATTGCAGATGTCGTTCTCTTATAAATTTAAATTGAAAGCAAAATGCTCAGAAACAGGAAAGTTTTAAAATATTTATTCTATTATAATATGAGCCATCCCAACCAATTCAAGAAATTTTCACCTTACAGGTGATCCAGAAAGGTCTTACACATGGGCCTGTTTTCAGTACTGCTCTTATTTATTGCAACCGCTACAAGTAAAAATGATACTTCAGAAACTCAGAGTTGCAGCAATCTCTTGGAACAATTCTTTTCCCAAGTGTTTTCCAGAGTAGCCTTATATAATTTATACCACACACACACACACACACAAAATAGGTGAAAAGCAATTATGTTAAAATCAGTTTTCAATCGTGTAAATAAAATGGTTTTCTCATGCTGTACTCAACCAAACTCTTTCAAATGCTGGCTGGATTGTTGTGTTCCATCAGCCTTAGCTGTGGTTTGCGCTCCAGTCCTAGGGTAGGATTGTAGTAGGAGCTGTAGGAAACAAAACACTTGTGTCGTTATTTTTCATCCCTTCACAAATGCTCTTTTTCTCTCAGGTTTACTCAAGCCAATGTGGTAAATGGTTTCCAAAACTCACAGTCACTGCTTTCTTCTATCCTCAAAATAAAAGTCTCCACTCGTTCTTGAGGGCAGACGTAGCAGCAAAGTTATTCTTTCTATTTATTTAGTATAGAATGATCTCATGGCTGCTCAACTTCTACCTTCAACTAGATTCAGCTTCTAATTAAAAAAGAAAAGGAAAAAACCCAGCCTTTGTGTGTGGAAGTGCCTTTTTGCTTTTCATCCCTAATTGAATTCACAGAGTGTTGAAAGAGAAAACCCTGTTATAAATGTTGGGCCTGTTGCAGGCTTGAGGGATGAAGTCTCACTCGAGCTGGTTATAAAAGCAGTGTTGGAGAAAGCTCCTCAAGAGGTGGCTGATAACCTATTAGTCCAGCATTTACTGGCATGTAGATTACACACCTCTTCCTTAGCTTTTTTCCCTTCCCCAAAGCTGGCAGTCACTCTAGATTTACATGGAGATTTCCTGGAAACTTTATTTCTTAGCAGTGGCACCTATGCTGATGTCTGGAAGCTTGATTGGAATCAATAAATGTAATGAGTAGGAAGATTAATTCTCCTAGCACTCCAAAATCTTTTGGCAGTTGCATTAAACTTTCAAACCCTGTATAAATTTCTCAAGCAAATTTATTTAGTGAATTCCAGTTATGGCTGTCTTGGACAACACAAGAATGTAATAAAAGCGTGGTTCAGAAGAGGGAAGGGGCCGGGAGGGAGCAGGTGCTCTGTGCTGCCCAAAGTCAGGGGAGCGGCAAAGCGCTGGCCCGTGTAAATCACATCTCATGGGCTTCATTTAGAAAGAGAACATTCGGTGAACTCACTGCAGCACATATGAGTATTTTTTGGTCATTTTTCTTGTCGTAGGATCATAGAATGGATTGGAAGGCACCTTGAAGGACATCTCATTCCTGCCATGGGCAGGGACACCTACCACTGTCCCAGGCTGCTCCAAGCCCCATCCAACCTGGCCTTGGACACTTCCAGGGATCCAGGGGCAGCCACAGCTTCTCTGGGCACCCTGTGCCAGGGCCTGCCCACCCTCCCAGGGAACAATTCCTTCCCAATATCCCATCTAACCCTGCCCTCTGGCAGTGGGAAGCTATTCCCTGTGTCCTGTCCCTCCATCCCTTGTCCAAGGTCAGGCAGAATAATCTGGTTTAACCTTCCCTTTAGGAAAGTTGCTGTGTCATACAGAACGAGTCAGGTATAACCAGATAAAGTGGTGTTACAAAACCTGAGAGGGATTCCACCCTTCAGACACTTCGAGGATTGTTTTCTCTTCAAGACAGCTGAAAATGATCAACTGTTATCCAGTCTGGAATAGTCAGTTTTTGACTGACTCACAATAACTCAGTCCTTCCATTTTCAGTTCAAGTCCATAGGTGGTTCTCAGGTTGTTCAGGAAACGAGGTCTTCCTGAGCTGAAAAAATCCACGTGTGAATGAATTGGTTTGACAATGTGTGCCTTTGCATACCTGAAATAACCAGTCGCAGGAGGGAATATTCAAAATCCTGCTTTTGTTTAAGCAGCTGTGGTGTTTAAATAGTGGATTTCACATGTCAGACTGCATGAAAAGTGATTAGAGCCCCATAGCTCTGGAAGTCTCGCAGTCTCCTGTATGATATCTAAATTGTCAAGAGCAATTGTTGCTGTTACCTTGCAATAATACTCTTGCTTTAGGAAGGAAGGTTTAACTTTTTTTTTTCTTTTTGAAACATAAGCATAGTAATATTTAGCACAAAAGAATCTATTTTGGAAAGATACTGGCTGTGTATTCACTGAAGGTTTTGGTGCTCTTTGTGACTGGCTTGCATGAAGAAATTTCCTTTGAATGACAGTGTTCATTATGCAGAACATAAAAGCTATTGTGGTGTGCTGTAATCAGAAAGACAACATATAACAATATTAATAAATGTAATAATAATATTAACACATTTTTTAATTTAATCAAATAATCCTGATGCTTGTGATTTATTTGTATGAGAAGGAGAGGGAAGCCTGATGGCCTTTGATTTATTTGGGTATTTTGCCAGCAACATGTAAACTGGATGTGTGCATCTTATGACCAGGTACAAGTCTCTGAGAAGTTGCCCAAACCAGCTTAGAGATAAAGTCTCTTTTAGGTGCCTTATAGACCTTGAAAGGCTGTAGGTTCTCTTTCATGGCATTTTTTTCTAATTCAGTCTGTTAGTGTCACTATTAATAAATAATTTTTTCCAAAAGCAATCCCTCAGCACCAACCTGCCCTTGGCCTGTGCTGTGCCAGTTCTGCATTTCTGGGATTCTGGACCTGTCAGCTTCCAGCTGGATGTAGAGTCTCTACACAATCTCTCTGTGATATCCACTGGCAGACTTCTTGAGAAAACAATAACCACCTCTGATAGAAGTGAAAAGGAGGATTTTTGTACAAAAATCTCACCCTGGGAGACTGTCAGACAGAGACCCGAGGGCACTAATTTTGTTGCTGTTGCAGAGCACAGTGATACAGCTTGTCCAGCTCTTCTAACGACACATCTGGTGTATTTGTACCCATTCAAGCCACTACCTTTGGGTGAATCTTCTTGGTTGAAGTGGCTTTTTGGGACAACAAACAATGGATGGGGATTTTGGGGAAGGATTCTGTATCAAGAGTTTTTGGCCTCAGATCCTCACCAGTGTGTTTTAAAGGAGTTAGCAGGAACTTCAGTAAAGAAATCCTTCCATGGACAAATAATGGATTAGAAAGTAGGAAATGGAGGTTAAAAGCCTGGGATCAGTCCTCATGAGTGAAGGAGCTCACCACTGGAGTGAGGAGCACATCAGGATGTCTGTTGTTCAGTATATCCTGAAAAACAGGCTTACTGTGGATACATGAGGATATTTAGTGATGCCAGTAAGTTGTTCTGGGGGTTCCGAAGGTGATAGCTGGCGAAGAAGATCTACAGAGGACTCGAGGGATTGCTGTTAAAATGCCAAGTGAAATTCAGTGTAATTGGCAAAAGATGCATGAGAGAGATGTAATTTTGACTTCATCTCTGGTCTGATTGTTGCCATTTGGGAGCAGGAGTTTGAACTGGCAGTAGGTGGTTCCATGAAAATGTCTAGTCAAGATTAACCAACACATTAAAAATGTGCTGCGTGGAGAGAAAAGAGGAATCAGTTGTTCACTGCTGCTTTAAGGACCTCAGCTGAAGCTTGCAGGAGCCAGGGCTCAATGCAAACAGAAGACAGGAGTTTTTACCCCACTGGGACAGTTCCAGGGGATACTGGAAGTTCACACACACTAAAGGGAAGAGCAGATGCGGTTTTAGAGGAGAAACCCACTACAAGTTACCGAGCGCCTGAACTGAAAGTGGCTTGATAAAGACCTGGTCTGGAAATGGTGGAGAGGGAGAAAGGTTCAAGGATGTGCAGGTTTTTTCTTGCCTTGTTCCACTGCCTTGGCTTGTGCTTTTGACATGATTGGAGGTGAAGAACCGGCCTAGCTGCTTCTGGGAGGGCTGAGGTTGCTTTGCTTGTTCAGCTGGAGCCTGAGGAGCCTGAGGGCAGAGCTGATCATGGCCTGTGTCTCCTGCCGAGGGCAGCTCCGATCTCTGCTCTCTGTGCCAGGGACAGCACCCAGGGAATGGCTGGAGCTGGGTCAGGCTGGAGATCAGGGAAAGGCTCTTCCCCCAGAGGGCGCTGGGCACTGCCCAGGCTCCCCAGGGAATGGGCACGGCCCCGAAGCTGCCAGAGCTCCAGGAGCGCTTGGACAGCGCTGCCAGGGATGCACAGGGTGGGATTGCTGGGGTGTCTGGGCAAGGCTGGGGGTTGGACTGGATGATACCTGTGGGTTCCTTCCAACTCAGGGTATTCCATGAACCCTCCAGCCTGCTCTGCTATGGCCTTTCTAACTCCTGGCACTGTGCTAAGTGTTGCCATGGGATCTGTCTGAACAGGACTAGGCCCAAAATCCCCTAATGCCTCTTCCCCATCTCAGCAGCAAATGCATTTTTATCACTTTTAGCAGGTTCCCTGTCAGCAGGGAGAGCACGTTTGGGATGGACATGGCCCTGCAATTTCTCTATGGGAGTGCAAGCTTAAATAGGGTGAGGTAACCTGAGGTTTGAGCTCTGTTGATGAAGATTTCAGATTATTATTTTGGCCTGTTGGCTGCAGCTCATGGGAAGGGGTTTGATCGATGTGGAATTTGCCTTCAGGAACGTTCACTCTAGCCGTGTGTCTGGGCAGGAGTGCTCCCACCTTCCAGGGGTTTATCCCAAATGTCAGGCTGGAGCTGGCAGTTTGACACACACCTGAATGGCACCTGGAGCTTACACAGGCACATTGACTCTCCTGAACAACACGTAAGTCACTCATACAGAAAATGTCATTCATCTCATTTAAGCTTTTAGCTTCAGGATGATGCTCCATTGTTTGACATTGCGGAGAAAACCCAGGATTGCTTATATCTTAAAGGTTAAACTTCTTTACTGGTGGATGAATTAATCTTTCTGATAGCTGTATATGATCTTTCAGACATGACATAAGAGTCTTATGCATTGGTGTGGTTTCTGGGGGCTTCTCTGTTGCTTGCGGGTCTAATATCTGTTCTTGACAAAATGTGAAATTTGAACTTGTCATTTTATGTAGAAGAAAATAGAGAAATTTCAATTTTTTTTTATTAAGTACAGTTCTTTCTCTCCAGGGCTGACTGACATAAAGCCTGCAGGTAAAGGTCTTAGAGCAATCCTGATTGAGATCTGTCACAGAACATATTCTTGGACCAGTTTTGCATTTTCACACTCAGATCACACCTCTGTTACCAACTCTGTTTACCTTAGGAAATAAACAAAAAAAATATTCCCAGAATGGTTTGAATTGGAAGGGACCTTAAACATCTTCTAGTCCCAGCCCCCACACATTCAATGTATTTAATTTTCAAAAGAAGACAAGGCTTTATTTGTGTACCTCAGACCTCTCTTGGTGCATCAGATGGTTTAAATTCCAGCTTAAAGGAAGTCCCTTAAGCACGAAGATTTTTTTCTCTGTCTATGTCAATGCAAGCAGAATGTCAACTGAAGAAATAGCTCTTCTCACTCTGTGCAACAGTGGTGTAAAACCTGTTGTGTCCTTGGGGCTCTCTTGGCATCTTGCCAAGGAGGGAGGAGACGTTTCCTGCAGGAAAAGACTTTAACAAGGGGTGTATCAAATGTTTCACACGTGCATCAATTCAGAAGGCTCTGAATGTTCAGGTCAGCCAGCGTGGAGCTGGAATATGAAAAATGAGCTTTTATTGAGAAGTACTTGTACTGGCAGACATTGTCTTACTGCTTTCCAGAGAACAATTATCCATTAAACAAAATTCTGGATAAGAACACCTGTGTACGGGGTTCTGTGTCAGTGCAGTAATAATCTCTTGGAAGTGGCTGTTGGTTTGAAAAGCCTTTAAGGCTTCTCCAAGATGCCGTGTCTTACTGGAAAAGGATTGAACATCTAATGGCTCTTCATTTATCCATGGAAAGTTTGTGTTCCCAGATCTCAGACAAACCCCTGACTTTGAGAGCATCAACCTGAATCTCTTTGGCCCTTCAGTTTGGGGAGAAAAGAGAGGGCAAAAGGACAGAGCGTGCATCACATGGTTCGTTTTCCGCTGGGCAGCTTGGGCTCAGACACAGCCTGAGTCCCAGGCTCCCTGCCGAGCTGTTTGCCACCACCCACCCCAAACCATGCAGAGGGAGGCACCTCCAGCACACGAGCACTGCAGTCACTCACACCTCGAGAATCTTGAGTCGCTTCTGGGGTTTTTTGATTTCTGTCTGGAATTCCCTGTTGCACGGAATCATAGAACCGCTGAGGTTGGAAAAGACCTCCAATGTCATCGAGTCCAGTCAGCCTTTGACCAAACACCACTTTACTTGTAAAGGTTTAGGACTTCACCAGGCCCAGAGCACAGAGGCCAGAGTCCCTAACTGGGGAGAGAAATTTGCTGGATTCCCTGCAGAGTTTGAGACAGCTCCGGCCTTCTTGAGGACCTTGAAGTTGGGAGCAGTCTGGGAGTCATAGAAATGTGCCTGCTGCTAGGATGGGATCTGGAAATACAGAATCCCAGAATGATTTGGGTTCGGAGGGACCTCAAAGCCCCTCCAGTGCCACCCCCTGCCATGGGCAGGGACACCTCCCACTATCCCAGGCTGCTCCAAGCCCCATCCAGCCTGGCCTTGGACACTTCCAGGGATCCAGGGGCAGCCACAGCTTCTCTGGGCACCCTGTGCCAGGGCCTGCCCACCCTCCCAGGGAAGGATTCCTTCCTAATACCCAATCTAAACCTTCTCTCTTTGGGTTTGAAGCCGTTCCCTCCCGTCCTGTCACTACAGAAAGCAGGCAGAAAAGCCCACGTTTTAAGCATCTAAAGATTAAATGGCTGACTGCTTCCCTGCAGGCCAATATTATGTCCATTGGTGTCCATGGATAACTTCTTCCCAAGTGTTGGAGACGAGTTGGATGTGGGTGTGGAAGTCTGAGAAGTGGGCCCGAGTTATCAACTCAACTTCTCAGCAGATGGACACAAAATACTCTTAAATTATCCAGGTGGAGATAATCAGAGCTGAAGTGTTGATGTTGCTATTTCTCAGTCCATGCTTCCTAACCTAAGCATGTGCTTGAACTAAGGTTAGACAAAACGCACTCAGTCCCCAGCTCAACCACAAATTTAACTGCCAAAGTTTGATTTTTCTAGGGAATACTGTTTTTGTAGCCTTCAGATCCTTGGCTGTTTTCATGTCTTGCCTTTAGTTTTTGGGTGAGTTTTGTTTGTTTGCTTTATTTATTATTGTTTTTGTTATTATTATTATTAACCTAATTTATTTCTTTAGAAACTTTAAATAAAAAACAAACAAGGCATTTTTTTTCTTTCCGTTTAGCAAAGGGTACCTGGACAAGCAAGGTTGCAGTGCTCTCCTGGCTGGGATAGCCTAAGTTTTCAAATATGAAATTTATATCCAACCATTTTTGAGGACGGATGCCTGGGTATATGTGCTTAGATAATGAGTTTACAGAAACAGGTAACGCAGCTTCTCAGAGCCGTTTTGGGGATTGCTGCTTTTGTGTTTACACTGGAATTGTTGCTTTGTTGTGGTATCTGTGTAGTTGTGTAGGGCCTTAAATTGTAAAGGCAGAAAGATTCAGGCAAAGAAGGCACTTTCCTATGCAATGTTTGCATTATAGCTGAGAGCTTAAAGAGATTTTGCAGTAATTTACTGTCTCTGTTTCCCTATTACCCCTTCTGTCTGGAACCCGTGGCTAAGAGAGGTACAGGGACTGTCACAAATACACAAAGCTTTGGGGAGAGAGTTCCTGCCATGGGAATCTTCAGTGCTTTGCTCTCCCAGGCTCTGCTCCATGAGGAAACAGGCTCAGAGTTTGCATTTTACTGGAACAAGTGACCTTTTCTGTGTACAATCAATTTATCTTAAAACCAAGAACTTGAGGGATTACACTGGTTTTTTTTTTAGAGGAAGGAACTGTGGTAAGAATAGGGAAAATAGGGGCAGGAAAACAAAAATTGTAAAAGTGCCACTTATTTTTGTTGTGGAGACAGGTCAATCACTGCTGTGGAATCTGCATGCATTTACTGTGCTTTGTGTCTTTAGAGGCAGCTTCAGAAATGTTGAATTTTCATTTTTACACTGGGACAAGAACCAAACCAAGATAATTTTCCATGGAAAAGAGCAACAGCGGAGGCCAGAGAGGAGAGAAAGGTGTGCCCAGGCCATGCCCTGTGGCACCGAGGCTTTGCAGCAGCCTTGGAACACCCTGAACAACCTCCAAAAGCAAATGTGTCACCAGCAGAATCCCAAATGTGAGATGGGCCCTGACAAACTCATTTAAAGCCTGGTTCTCAGCAAGTCCAGGCCAAGTCGTGTGCTACTGCTATGGGGTTAATCTGTGAGTGTAATCCAATCTCCAGCTCTTGATGATTTCTTGTTGACTTTGTGGTTGATTTCTTTTTACCAGTGGGCTTGTTAATACTTCTCTCAATGTGCTGATTGCCAAGGTCATGATTTTTATCAGAAGTCCAGCAGTAATGGGAATTTCATAGCAATTTTAATCACTTTTTTTTGCCATGGAGTGATTTTATTTTTTGATTTCTTTATTGCTTTCATCAAGACAAGGTATATTCTGACATCCACTTTAGATCAAGTAAATGACGTCGTTATAATCATCAAAGGTAGTAATGGGCACATAAATTTTTCAGTGAGCAGGCAGTGGAGATGAAATGACATCCTGCAACTGTGCCAGATTTCTCCTGGTATCCAAGGGTTTGGAATGGTATTCACAATCCAAACTTGAGATAGGTGGCATTCCCAAACATTCCTATATGTTCTCTAATATATAATGAAAATCACTGTGTTACATTGAGAATTGGCTTTGCTCTCTCTCCCAAGAGAAACTTCCTGCCAAAATCCAATTTTTCTAGGGAATGCTGTATTTGTAGCCTTCAAAACCTTGGCTGTTTTCATGTTTTGCCTTTACATTTGGGAGGGGATTTTTGTTTGGCCTATTAATTTCATTATTATTATTTACCTGATTGGGTTTTTTTTAGATAGTTTCAATGCAAAAGCAAACAAGGCAATTTTTTCTTTTCATTTAACCAATGTGACCTGCACGAGCAAGGTTGCAGTGCTCTGGGATAGGCTAAGATTTCTAATTTGAAATTGATATCCAAGCATTTTGGAGGATGGATGCCTGGATAGATGTGCTTAGATAATGAGTTTTGGTTGACCTGAATTATAATTAATGTAAACAAAGACACAAACATCACAGTCCAGCAAGAACATCACTTTTTTAAACAAAAAAAAGGAAAGTATTTCATATGGATGCATTTGAGATCCTTTAGTTGGAGGTGTTGTTCTGGGGAGTAAACTAGCATAGCAAAGGAAAAATAAGGACCAGACTGGGATTTCCTAGGGGGGAAGGAAACCATGGATTCTTTAAACAGCAGATGTAGGAGCACCAAGGCATTGTAAGGTACTGGAAATCTGCTGGGTTATCATGCTTAAGGGTTGTATTACATTGTAATGTGCATGGTTAACATCATACACGTGATTTTTTCATAACTAACTCTTCAAAATATTCAGTTCAATTCTTGACAGGCCATTTTTCAAGGGATATGCCTGTTACTGTTTATTCCTTAGCAGCTTGTCTTCTGTGACATAGTTATTATTCTAATGACAAGGCATTAATTGAGCAGCTCTGTAGTAGCTGTGTCATGCTGGATTTTTGTTTTCTCCAAACTGTGACTTCTCCTACAGCAGATGGACCTTTGTACCTGAATTGTCTTGTTGGTGACTCTGCTGTGAGTTACCCGCACTATTTTCCTGCTGAGATTCTTGGAATCAGAATATCCCGAGTTGAAAGGGACACATAGGGATCATCAGGTTCAACTCCTTTCTCCTCACAGGATGACCTGAACCTCAATGCTGCATTTGAGAGTGTCATCCTGGAGCTCTGGCAGCCTTGGGGCCGTGCCCATTCCCTGGGGAGCCTGGGCAGTGCCCCATGACCTGTGGGCGAAGAATCTTTCCCTGAAATCCAGCCTAAATCTTCCCAGGAAGAGAAGGGAGCTACTATTTCACAGATTACTCAGCTTTGCCTCAGCAGAGCAGAGTGGGAGAAGCTTCTCTTTAATGTAGTCCTTCAGTGACTCTGCAGCATAGGTTAAAATATTTTGGGGTACAGTGTAGGATTCACATTGACATTACCAAGTTGTCCTTTGGGCAGGAATGAAAGCTGGAGATCCGCACCTCAGAACACAGCGTTCTTGCTCATCCCTATTCCATATTCTATGGCAAAGCAGTGTGGTGACATTCAGATGTGTTAAATACTGCCTGGTGCCAGGGTGACTTCAGAGCAAAACTGTAGCTGGAAGCTGTTTAGGATGTTTCTCCCCTTTTTATGTGAGACATTCTGATAATAAACACCCCAATGAACACACATGTCAGGGATTCCATTAGGCAGAAGGAAAAGGGAGCAGATTTCAAGCCCATGGAAATTGGATTTCCTGATCATTCAAATGAGGTAAAATAATACTGCAAAGATGCACTGGGCAGGACAGAAATGTATGTTAATAATCAGGTTTATTTTTCAGTTATGAAGAATTAAATTTGAGAGGGGGGAATTATAGAAGGAGTGTGTTCCCAGGAGGAAGAGAGAGTTCTTTAGTAACTACCTACTAGAGAGGCTGGATGTCTCCTTGTCTTCCATGAGTAACGACCTGGAATAGATAGCTCTAATTCCCTCTTTTAAAAATGCATTGAGAACTTAACCAGTCCTCCTTGTGCCTGGTGAAGCATCTGCAATTCCATGAAATGCCTGTCAAAAGCTCTGCTCTGTAACCCTGTGAGTTGCTGTTGCTTATGGAGCTTCAATTATTGAATGCTCAAAGTTTTTGTCCTTCCCTCAAGACCTGAGCTGCAAAATTGCTTTTACAGGGTCTAAATTTTGATCTTTTTTTTCAGCTTCGCAGAGCTTTTAGTACTTGAATCAAAATAGCCATGAAATAAGTGGAGTAATGTGTCAGGGAGGATTCTTGGTAGTCAATGGAACATTAGCACCACACATTTCTTTGTCTGGAACAAGTGGAGCTGAGAAGCTTCCACAGGACTCAAAACTGTTCCATTTTCCCTCTTTTCCAAGCATGAATCCTTTGTGAAGCACTGAAGAAGTGTCAAATGTCAGGGTTGGATGTGGAGTCTTGTCTGGGAAGAAGCCAGGATAATTTTTCCTCTCAAAATCCCAGTTCTGGTCCTCTGTTCTGTAACCTGCTGTCCAACCCCCTTCCTTCCCACATTAAGGAATTGCTTCCCAAATTCCATCCAGCGGCCCTGGGTCCATGGAGCTGCCAGTGTGTGTCCCCAAGGCCATAATCAGGTTGAGCAAACCAACTACAGCAATGTGTGATAATTAAAAATCCAGTACGACTTTGCTGCCTTTCCCCTAAATAGGGAAACTTTTACACCTTGGGGATTGTTTTAATTAATATTAATTAGTGGTTCTAATTTAACATTCAGACGGAGCACTTTTGACCAGGTAACTGCTGAACGCTGCAAATTTGAGCCTCCTCAGTGCCATTTTTTATGACTAAATTTTAAATAAATAAGTGGAGTATAGAAAGCAAATTGGACATAAATTACTGTTGGAAGCAGATACATTTTAGAAGCTTAAACCTCAAACTTGGGAACAGGTTTATTCCAGCTTTCCCAGAGATCTTTGTGCCAACCACAATGGGAAAAGAATTCGCTTCCCAGAGCATGAAAAATTGCTACAGAATTTTTAATTTTTATTTTAAGTCATTTAATTTAGTTTTTATTTTTAAATATGTGAGAGGTTTTCAAAGAATCCCAGAATCCCAGGATGGTTTGGGTTGGAAAGACCTTAAAGCCCATCTCATCCCACCCCTGCCATGGGCAGGGACACCTTCCACTATCCCAGGCTGCTCCAAGCCCCGTCCAACCTAGCCTTGGACACTTCCAGGGATCCAGGGGCAGCCACAGCTTCTCTGGGCACCCTGTGCCAGGGCCTGCCCACCCTCCCAGGGAACAATTCCTTCCCAGTATCCCATCTATCCCTGCCCTCTGGCACTGGGAAGCCATTCCCCCTTGTCCTGGCACTCCAGTTCCTGATGCAGGGTCCCTCTCCAGCTTCCCTGTAGCCCCTTCAGACCCTGGAAGGAGCTGTGAGGTCTCCACACAACCTTCTCTTCTCCAGGTGAGCAGCCCCAGCTCTCCCAGCCTGGTTCCAGAGGGTTTTCTCTCATAATTTTCTGGCCCATTTTGGTCAGGTTATGGATCATGCCTTGTTTACTGTATGCTGCTAAAATACCCCCTGTGGATTAAATTCCTTACTTATGGACTTTCCCTTGTTGGTGATCTCTGTGTTAGTTTATGTTTCTGAGAGACAGACAGATTTGAAGGTTTGTTGTTTGTTATTATCGTTATAAATACCTGTCCTCAGTTTTCAGCCCAGTCTGAGCCTCTTAAGCCTTGGTCATTATGAGCAATCTGTGCCATCTCCTTTCTCAGGCCCTTTCTGCCCTTTGTCCCCTCCTTCTGTCACCCTGCCTCTCTACTGCCACGTGCATCATCATTCCAGAATGGTCCTAATATCTGGAGATTTTAGCTGAGCTTTATGATGACTTTCCTGAGCACCTGAGCACTTCCGGGGTGCTGGGTTGGTGTTTTTTGGGTTTGGGGCTTTTTGAGATGTGGGACTTGTCACAGTCAGGTTTTCACAAAGCTGGGAAACTTATCTCCCAAATTTCCATTTTTCTTCGAAGACTGTGCTTTGAGGGGGGGAATAGAAGAACCTCTTGATGAAACAATATCTCTTGTAATTCTGGATGTAAAATATGGGCCCTCACAACCACTGGGGATTTGAAGCAACACCAGGCAAGGAATTTGATCCGTTTGAAGTTTTATTAACCTATTTTTAGTGCCCAGGAACCATGAGTGCTCTTTCTCCAGAGTAGAATGGTAGGGGGAGAACAAAAATTATGCTTATACAAACCATTTTGTCTTTTGTCTGCAAAAGGGGTCAATCTCCATTCCCAGAATTGTTTCAGTTGCTTGAACATCTGCTGAAGTGGACATTCAGGTCATGGTGAGAGCTGCTGAGTGCTGCCTGGTTTTGAAGATTTGATCCCCAGCTGTCTATTGATTAATTCTAATAAATTCTCTTTGGGAAAAGAGGCCATTTCAGCTTAAATGCCCAGTGCACAGCAGGAGCTTGGAGGTGATGGCAGGAGCTTTCCTCTTCCTGCTTGTGGTTTTCTGTTGTTCCCTGTGTTTCATGGTAGCAAAGACACATTGTTCTATAGAAAACTTAAAAATCAGCTTTGCAAATTGCTGAAACCTTTTTATTTAAACAATTAAGCCACATAGAGCATTCTCTCCAATGTCTCTCTGAATAGTGATGACCCCCGTTAAAATGGTTATTGAGTTCTTCTGAGTTGCATAACCTACATATTCATGGTAAAACTGCTATAATTAACTCCATTTTTATTGGCTCTGTGGCTTCAGAGGGATATATGCTGAACGTGGGGACACAGAGCTCCAGTTTGGTGCCTTCCATTCAACTCCTGCAAATCTCAGCGTGGCTCAAAATTGGGCTCTCAGAGCCAAACTTTAAAGGCCATTGTGAAGGTGGGCTGAGAGATTAACTAAAGGGCAGCACAGAGCAGGACTGCCTTGGGTTTGGAGTGGGATTTACAAAGCAACAGGAGATTTTGGGGCTGTCAGAAATATGGAGTTTTGCGAATTTCCGTTTCTCCTCAGATCAGGAGGATTTCCATAATTTCCTTCAGAAAATATCTTTCAAAGTCATCCTTAGGGCTCTTTTATCACTATTTTACCTTCTAACCTAACAGATGTTTTCTAGCAGTTAACTTATTATGAGCATATGACAAGTTTTCTTAAGGTCTAGAGGGGAGAAAAAAATCTGTGCCTCAGTCTTGCAGTAAAATTTTTGTGATAATTGAGTGAGAAGAGAGGAAACCTTTCTGAAATATGGAGAGTGGCCGTTTCCCTGACGGACATTGCACAAAGGGGGCTGTCTCAGTGAGCTGTGGAAGGAACTGGATTTCACAGTGGCCATATTTTAACAATATTTCCCAAATTCAGCTTTTGGTGAGCAGCTCTCCCAGGGACCAGCGCTCGCTTTCCCGCTCCTATTATGGCCACCAGCAAATAATTCCACAGAGGAAGGATGATGTTCAGTGACTCCAGTTCCTTCAGATGTGTGTCTGCAGGGGCTGCCCTTGGGAGACTCCAGGAGTCCTCCATCAGCAAAGAAGCATCTGGGCTGGGATAAGCCAAGTTTTGTGCCACCCAAACTGTTGGATATGTAGGGCCGATCTTCCCAGAGAACACTGCAGGCTGCCAGTGTCTTGGGCAGCTGCTGCCTCGCTCACCTGAATTCTGAGAGTGAATTTTGGAGGAGCTTAGAAAGTATTTCTGAACTGGCCCTTTGTCAGGAATTGTGGCTCCATGCTGGTGGAGCACAGAGCCCTTCACTCACCAGAGCAAAGCTGTCTCAGGAAGTCTATTTGTGGAAAGTAAAAAACGTATGTGATGATAAACTGAATTTACTCCACATAAGGTAACGTGCATCTGTCTGCAATCACATTGACTCATTGATCTCCACTAGAAAAAGCCAGATTTCACTTATTTCTCCTCATTCCCAGTGTTCTTCCAGTCACTCTGCTTCCCGTTAACTTGATTAGAGCTTGACTGGGGTTCTTGCTGTAGTTTGGCCAAGCAGTTGATAATATATAATTATTTTATTTCTGCTGTTATTTTCGATGGTGAGATATAAAGTTCTGTGAAGGAAATTCTGAGTAAATAGAGCTCTTTATGTGCTTTTACCTCTGAATTTGTCTTTCTTGAGTCGGGTGATTCCTAGGGTGCTGTTCAGTGTAGAAATTGTTTGAAACAAACTGTATGAAACAAAATGCTGACCTGAGACCACAATAAGTATTTTTCATTCCTCTCGGTACAAGATTGGATTGAAAAGAAAATATCCTCATGTTTATTTTCATTGTCATCATGAAATTGTCATTTCCCTTGTCATGAAGTGGCTCACTTCTATTACAATGGAGCTGTCACTAAGTAGTTGTTGTTCTCCTGAGAGCTTTTCCTGTGAGTGTGGGCAAGGTTTTAGCCCTAGAGGACATCCCGGGAGAGATTTTTGATGGCACAGATTCCTCCGTGGAAGGGAGTTTTGTACGTGAAGGAAGTAGGAGGTTGCATTGCTCTTCAGGAACCCTTCAGATGTTCCTGAATGTCCTCTGCATTCCCAGGAGAGACCTGGCTCAAAGGAAGTCAGCCCTGGAACTATGGGCTCAGTCCTAGTAAAGAGTTTGTTCATCCTCTATGTCAAACATGCTCACGTAGTAGGAGTAGAAGGAGAGACTGGGAGGGGTTCAAGGCAAATGAAAGAAAAAAAGGAGAAAAAAATGTTTTTTAATGGCTCCCACCCCCTCACTGAGAGTAGTCTCACTTACTGAAGTCAGATATGGAAATTCTGGGGTTTTTTTTTGTTTAATTTTCTTCTGTTCTGATTCAGTAATAGGTTGGTGTAAAGTAAAAATGTCCGTCAGCTTCTCCATGGGTTATTAAAACGCACAATTCTGTAATTTTGCATGCAGTCCTACAGAAATGGGACTGGAGAAAGTCAGTTCTCATCTCCTGTTTTTCCCATTGAGGTGAGGAAGGCACACAAAGATGTGCATTTACTTTGGTAAATTCAGCATAACCACAGCTCTTTTTTTCTGCATTCCTGATTTGCTTGCATGCCTGGTGAAGCATGTTCTCAGCTACCATCATTTTTTGGATGGAAAAGTCAGTTTTAAGATGTTGGCAAAGCTTGGTATTACCAAAAATGTGTTTTGGCAGAATGACTGGGGGACAGCTGTAGATGGCCACGGGCATCGATCCTCTGGCCAGTGCCAGGGGGAATTACCAGGGGTAATTCTGGATTTCTCCACTTGTGACTGTTCCTGCTTGTTGGCATTCCAAGGGGAAGCTGCTGGAGCAGCAGCTGCTGGAGCTGCTCTCTGACACTGCTGTCCTGTCAAACGAAGACTGAGTCCTCAGCCACCCGAGCACAGTGCCACGGGTGACATCTCTCGGACATTCCTGTGCCCATGGAGAAGATAGAGGATAATAATCAGTTCCTTGATTGGGTTTCCTAAAACCTTCCAGAAGAGGACTTTCATGGCAGTGACCTTCAGGTTTGTTTCTCTGCAAAGTACCTTTATCCTCCCACGTCATTTACACATAGAGCTATCAAGAAGTGCTTTCAATATCACAAAGCACCAGCATATGGAGAAGCTGTGGTTGCCCCTGGATCCCTGGAAGTGTCCAAGACCAAGTTGGACAGGGCTTGGAGCAACCTTGGATAGTGGAAGGTGTCCCTGCCCATGGAAGTGAATGGATTCTAAGGTCTCTTCCCACCCAGACCATTCTGGAGTTCTAGAATTGCTAATGAGCTGGGACTTCTTGAACCAGTGTTCCAGTAGAAGTAAGGCAGGGGATGGCGGGAGTGTGAAGAGGGCGAGAAAAAGTAAATCCAAGAGGCTGCAGAGAATACTGGATCTCTAATGTAAGATTTGATTTAATGAACTACAAGCAAAGCTCTTCCGATCATATCAGGTGTATCAATATCCTCTGCTTAGACCCTCCCCAAATCTGACCTTGTTCAGATGATTCTGTGAAATACTGAAGCATAAAGGAAGTTTTACCCTTTTTTATGATAGAGATCAGAACCAGGGTAAAAACCTGCCAGGATAAATAACACAAGTATTGTTCTATTGATTGTGAGTGCCTTTGCTCCAGCCTGCTGTCCCCTGTCCTTTAGCAATTTTCCAGGACAGAAAACTAATTCTGCCGAGATCCTCTCACTGAAATGACAATTCCACAGCTTCCTCTGGGGACAGCCAGGAGTGTGATCAGATTTGCAATCTGTAAACTCTTATTGATTTGCTTTCTAAAAACTTCCTAAGAAATCCCACCTGGGCAAAGAATTCCTCTGAACTCTATCAGCCTCTCTAACAAGTTCTTCAAAAGAATTATTATCTTTTAAATAGGACTGCAGTAGCGCGTTCTTGAAAGAATATGAAATTAAATTACCTGAGCTGGAGTGCAGTTATTACAGGAGGTTTAGGATGAGGCATAAAAATTGATTATCTGTCTATATTTAGGATATATACATGTATTAGATAATTAAAAATCATGTACATCTTCCTGGGTTGTTTGGGGGGCTTTGTTTAATGATTGGAAAGTCACTGAGATTTTAGGGCTTTTATTCCCATATCAGTTAATACAGATACAGGTTATATTGGAAAGCCATTTAACAACAAAAAAATGGGTATTGGTCCAAAAGTGCCATCATTTTTTAGATATTGAGTTCATATATACAAAATTTTATCTACTCCTTGAGAAACGTGGTGTTCCTTAATTCTGGCTGTTAGAGCTGGATGTTGCACTCCACAAGCCAAAAGGGGCCTGGCTTCCCTGCAGAGCACAGGAAAGTATTTTTTACTCAGTCTCTCTTATTCTTTTTGTACGCCAGAATACCTTACCATTAAATCCTTCATATGTGGTTACATTAATCCTGATTCCATTCAGTAGGTGTGGGAATGAAAATGGGATTTAAGATTAGAGTTGGGCTTTGCTCGTTCTCACTGAGTGTGTGAAGTACTGTTTTTCTAAGCCTTAAGCACCACCTTTGCCCAACCCAGGGCATCAGCCCCTGGCTCAAAGGTTGCACTGGATAATCTTGGAGGTCTTTACCAACTCTATTGATTCCTGAGGGTGAAACGACAGCTGTTTTCGGGGAGGTTTGGGTCTGCGGGGATGGGTTTGGGATTTTGCTGTCAGAGTTTGAAGGGGAGTGCAGTCCTCGAGCTGTGTCCGTGTGCTGGAATTGCCTGCACTCCCCAGGGCATAAACCCAGCCCTAAGTGGTGCAGTGGGGCTTCACCAACACCCTGGGAGAAAGCTTTGGGATGGGAGTTGCAAGAGGGAGTGAAGAGGAGCCAGGCTTGGAATATTTTGCCTTGGCTTTGGTGTGTGTGTGTTTGACTCTGAGGAAGAAGGCTAAATTTGTATGCAAGTCTAAGTAGGAGGGATCTGGCAGCAAACCTGAGCACATCAAATGTAAAATTCTGCTCTCAGTTCACGGAAAGAGATTTAGATTAGGCCAAAGAACATTGATCAGGACGTGTCAATGTATAACACAGGGGCAATTTGTGACTGTGAGAAGGTGGGAGGGTTGTGTAGTCACAGGTTTGCTTCAGTGTCAGCCCTGTCCACCAGCATGTGTCAAACAAGGCTGGTTTGAAACAGAGAGAGGAAGTAAAACGCTCTCATAATTCAAGTTTCCATCAGTTATCTTCACTGGGCGATTCCTCAGCTGGTCCCATCGACATCCTTTGTGTCCCGGGGGATACCAAAAGATGAGGCAGAAGAGCTCTTAACTGACGGGAAACAAATCTAGAGTTTGAAAAACAGTCAGCTTTGAGTGCTGTAGGAAGTGAAGTTTTGTAGGAGTCCTTTCAGCATTAAAGAATTTGGTAATTAAAGAAAAATGTCTTTCTGTCAAAAAAACCCTTTTCTAGTTTTGAAGTGAGGGGAAGATGCAATTCCAGAAGAGCTGTGAGGAAAGTACAGTTTCCTGCTTTGCCAAGATATGGCCCAGAAGGCCACAGGTAACTGCAACACAAGGGTAGAGGATGCCTTTGCAGGGGATATGAGGATCAGACAGAGGGCAGAGAGCAGGGGTTTATTTATTCTGCACAGAAGAGCATGTGACACTCAGAAATATAACAAACTCTGTCTGAACTGATGTGAGGAAAAAGATCACGGGTGGAAGTGATACAAATGGGAAGGGTTTTGATCATTGCAACCCTGGGTTTGAGTCTTAGACTATACCATTATTGGAGTTAAAAGCTGAAATTCCTGCCTTGTTACCAGCACAAGGGCAGAGAGTTTGGAAAAGTAGCAGATCCCCAAAGTGAGCTGAACAGCAGAAATGGGGAAATTGGAGACCTGTCTGAAATGTGCTTTATTCTGATGTCAAGCAGCAGTCACAGGTGGTACCTCTCCTGTAAATGTGTGTGACATTCATGGTTTCTTACATAAGGAAAGCCCACAAATCCACTCACTCTCCCTCAGAAGTTATTCATGGTTGTGGCAAGTGGAATTATTACAGGATTTTTGTCTTATTCTAATTTGGAGACCTATGGCACAGTGGACCTGTTTGGGATCTATTTACCTTGATTATCTGAGTCAGGTTATCTTTCCTCGTCCTTTGAAATAGAAATTTTGTCAGCAGTGCTCCTGCTGAGCTGAGAGCACCACTGCAATTTGTCCTCACTCCTGTGGGTAACTGGGGAAATCTGTTCAAAACAAACCACTTAAAATGGGAGCCTGGAATAGTTAAAATCCACCTAAGTCTTACTCGTCCATGGATATGTGAGGGTCACACAGGCTGGGGAGGTCACGTGGATCTTGGGAAGGTCCCAGTTTCTCTTTGCCCTCCAGCAAACCAAAAGCAGGTGGTGTGGCTGTGCCCCCGAGCTGAGGAACTGCAGCATGGAGAATTCTCTCCGCGCAGTCGTGGAGCCCTGCTGATCATTGGTGCCATTTTGGGCTCACAGGATGATTCAGAGCCAGCTCTTGCCTGCCTGCTGCATATTCCATATTCCCTCTCTCGCTGGAGCCACAGGATGAGCATTAACCACCCCATTTATATTCCCACCTGCAAAGCAGGCAGGTCCTGATAGCATTTAAAATGTGGGAAATGTTCTTGGATTCTCAGCTGAAGAAGAAAGAGGAAAATACCCAGATTTAGGGCTTTATGGCTTTCCAGTGACTGGTCTGAGGAATGCATTGAGCCATCAGAGGAATATTTCTCTGCCTCCTTTCCCTGGGATTGCTCAGCCAAATGGTATTTCCAACCTTAAGATGGAGTTTGAGTGCCAAGGTGAATATGTTGCTTTAGTTACAAGTACAGAGTAGTTGAAAGAGGATGAAAAGGATGAACTTTAAAGGCATCGAAAAATGAGAGAGGTTCTGGTGTTACCAATGGTGTTGCTCATTATTTGTTTGAGGTAATGTTGCATTTTTCACCCCTTTTGCTCCTTTCTGCCCTACCTTAGAGCTTCTTTCCTTCCAGGGCAGTGTGCACATGGTGGGTGTCCACAATAAAGGAGATTGTGGCTTTCAGTTCTCTCTTTTTTCCTTTTCTGTCTAAATACATTTTGGATTTAATCTAATTTTTTATGACAGTTGTAAATCCAGTGCTGTTCAACAAAGGTTAAATGGATATACCAGAGATTCTGATGGTACCACAGCTGAAGGAAAATTTGAGCAGTTTGAGCATTACTTGTATCCACTATTAAATTTAGGACTCTTCTGAACTGAGCAAGGTTTTTTCATTCATCTTATCTTATACTTGAAAGCTTGTGCTGAACAGCAGCCCCCAGCTATGTTATTTCATTTAAAGACTGGTCATAAATACCAAGCTCCTGTTAGACTTTTGTATTTCTTGACTATTAAACAACAGCTGATCCTCTCTGCACGACCAAGGGTGTGAAGCAAACCTGTGTGAGAAGCACTTGGTTAAAATTCCCTTTTAACTCTTTAACAAATTCCTGATGCTGCAGCTTTTCATCGGTGACTGCATCTTCTCTTGCCTCCCTTCAGCCTTGGACTTCCTTGTGGGTGTTTCACACTCTGAAATTCCTGCTCTGCATCCTGTGCTGGTATTTTCCCTCTGGCTTTACAGGGGTAAGAACAGACTTTATTGATCAGTCCTTACACCTGAGGAGTTTTATTTAATGTGCTTTGTTAAGCTACACCTGGGAAGACTCAGTGTGTGTGTCTGGGTTTCACAACAGTTGGTCCTGCTTTAAGGATTTGTTTACCTATAAATACATAATTCAACATTCCTTTAATATTTTATGAAATTAGCTCAGATTCAAACAAAAAGAAACATGTAAGTTTCATTAAAACACAGTTTAGCTCACACCGTGACATAAGATGGGTATTTTTGAAAGAAGCAAATGCAATTTTGATACAATAAATAGGAGTAAATCCCTGTTTTCTAACAAAAGTGTTTTATTACAGTTCATTGTTGCAAATAAAATGAAATTATACACAGGATATAAAAAAACCTCCTAAAGATTCTCTAAACCAAAAATATCGGTACGTAAATAGAAGTTTGATAGATAATGCCCAGGTGTTCTCATCTGTGTCACTTATCCCTTGCTGCAGAGAAATGTGGCCAAAAAATTCTCCTATGAGCTTTCTTTGCATACTTTTTTACCAAAAAGAGCTATAAATAAACAGTGTCTGTGGCCATGTAGCTCTGCTGTGTCTTTAATATATTCATTTTTACAGTCAAAGATGGCTTTTAAAAACACTGATCTCAGTTCTTCCAAATGCAGTAGGCAAGCCTGGCAACTCCGTGCTCATTTTGTTGTTCCTAAATCTAAGAGCAGCAAACGTGATATGAAAAAGGAGTTCAAATCTTAAATAACAGCCATGCCAAACTCCCAAGGTTTTGTGCCAATGGCAGGAGATCAGAGAATTAAAAATAGAATTGTTCATTATGGTCGAGGTGCTGTGATAAAACGTGTGGTTTGTGCTTGCTGCGAGCGTTTGAGAATATTTTTTTCTAAGAGATTTATCATATGGAAGTTCTTAATCATGAAACCTGTACTTTTAATTGTGCTGTAATGTTGTGACAATAAGGACATGGTTGTCACTTTGTCTCAAAGCCCCGGCTACGCTCCTGGATGTTGGGATTTATCTTCGTTTGCTATGATAATAAAGTGCTATGATCTGCTCACACTGGTAAACAAGATCCAATTTCATTGCTGCTGACAAAGCCATGTGTCTTCAGTGCAAAGGAAAATTGGCCACAAGCACTGCACAAGCCGCTACTGCATATTCTCCTCTCCTGGTTTGTAAATATTGTCAGCATTGCTTCAATCATCATTTGGGGCTTTCATTTGCTCTTCCTGTACGACAAACACTCCTCAGCTCCCGTTGTTAGGGCTGGAAGTTGCAGGGACTCTGCAGAGAGCAGTTTTAAGGAAGACCTCCACAGCACAGAATTTGTCGTCTTTCCAGCTTGTAGGATGGGTGTTGGAGTGGTAACAGACTCGGGGTGGGAGTGAGGATGGCTGGGAGGGGACCTGAGGAGGGCCCTACTCCCCCTCCAGCCTGAGGCTCTGGGGGCAGACCAGGCTCTCCAGGGCTCTGCCTGGAAAAAGCTGAGTGGGGAGACTGCAGGGCTCCCTGGCAGCCTCCTGCCCCCTTACCTCCCCTCGAGAGGATCCTTTCCCAGCAATGCTGCCTGGATTCCAGCCTGGAGGGAACTCTCCCTTTCCAGTGACATCAAAACCAAGGTCTGACTCCAGCCACAGGTTATTCCTGGAGCTCAGAGAGTGAAGAAGTGACATTCACTTCTTAAAAATACTCTTCAAAAGCCAGCACTGAATCTTTTGTTTCCCAGAATATTTCAGATCAGGAAGTGGTTATTTGCCTTGAGGGTGTATAAATTTTTCTGGATGTGTCACATTTACTTCAGCGCAAACCTTTGGAAGCGTTCAGTATCTGGAAGGTTGGGACAGTATTTCAAGGAAAGGGTTACTCAGTGGAGAATAGGAAGGAGGTGAGAACCCTGTGCAAGTGTCTTTAATGACACGCACATCATCGCTGTGCTTGCTGCAGGAGGAATGTCTATAATAAGCCTCAGTGCGTGTGTGAAGTTGTTTTAATACTGCTTTTCTAAAAGACTTGTTTGCCATTTGAGATGCACAATGATCTGGGTAACTTGGAAATAACTCAGAGCTGTAAAACATCTTTAGGAAAGTAGTGGTATAAAGGAAACAGAAAAACCTGCACCACTTTTCCCCTTCAAACCTTCCAACCCCTTCTTAATTTGATGGTGACCTCTGAGGGACTGAGAGCAGCACTTCAGCTGCTGAACTTCAGCTCAGGTCATTCCCTTTCCACCTGGTTTTCTGCATCCCAAGGAGCTGCAAGACAAGAAATGAAAGGGATTGAAGGAAAAAGGTTTCAAAACATCAGAGCAACCAGCATTTCAGAGTAATCCATAAAAAGGTGTTGTTGTCTATTTATTATTAACACTCCCTTGGTCCAACGGGCATTTAGAAAGTCTTGGATAATGGAAGAATCCTGCATGAGCTGCTTTTCTTGAATTATTTCAGCTCAGTTTCTGCTTCTACCCCTGACCAACCCCCAGATCTGTTATGGATTTTCATTTGAAATTACTTGTAGTAAGGTGAGGGTCGGTCTCTTCTGCCATGTCTCAAGCCAAAGGATGAGAGGAAATGGCCTTAAGTTGTGCCAGGGGAGCTTCTGCTTAGATACTGGGAAAAAATTCCCTGGTGGCATAGTCAGGCTCTGGAACAAGTTTCCCAGTTCAGTGGTGGGGTCATTGTTTCTAGAAGGGATCAAGAGGCATCAGGAGGTGGCCACTGGGGACATGGTTTAGGGGTTGGTGGTGCTGGGGGAATGGTTGGACTCAACAATCCTGGAGGTCTCTTCCAATCTTGGTGAATCTGTGACTTGCTGTGACTTGGAGATGCTTTTGCATTACCATGGAAAGCGATTCATTGCTACCAGAGTTCACCTGCGTGAGTCTGGGAATGTCCCTTTCCCTTTCCCTTTCCCTTTCCCTTTCCCTTTCCCTTTCCCTTTCCCTTTCCCTTTCCCTTTCCTCTTCCCTTTCCCTTTCCCTTCCTCCCTGTTTTCCCCTGCAGATGATAAATTCAATACAAGGATTTTTGGTTCACTTTTGGTTTGCTTTTTTTTTTTTTATTTCCCTGCTTTCTTTTCCCTGTCAAAGTCTGTTGAAGAGATTTCCAAAAGTGACTGAAAAGAACGTGTGGCACATTGAGAGATGTCAGGCTCAGAAATGCCCCGCTCCTGATCAGAAGGAAAATTTAATTTCCATAGGGATTTTCATCACTTCAGGCATATGAAGAAATGCGTAAAAGGCAGGCAAAATCTGGGTGATGACGTAGATATTCTCTAAGAGTATGAGTAACCCTGGAGGTGTAGAAATGGGAAATGATGTGGCAAATGAAGCTTTTAGGGTTTTTTACCAGCTTCTTGCTTGAGTCTGTGCTAGGTGAAGTTCAGGACCGTGCCTGCATCCAGCCTTAAAGATGGACGAAGCATGAAGCATAAAGCACCTTCTAGTTATTCCCCTCAGAGCTACTGCAGTAAGCAGGACAAAAATTGATACTCTTTGCTTCGAGAAATCTAAGATATGAGATGAGAAGGAGAATATGGGCTGCAGTGGGAGAATGCAACCTTTGGAGAAATTAATTTAAAATGAGAGTATTTAGCAGGCATCCAACTGTCTCTCCTAAAAATAGTACTGATAAAACAGTAACTGCTGTGAGATGCATTGGAAATACAATTACTGGTATAAATATCCTGTCAAGGCTCGATGTTGGAGAAGGAGGAGTATTTTATCTGGGCAATTATAAATAACATATAAAGATCTTCTGCACACTGTGCATGATTGTAAGTTTAATAGATCTAGTGACAACATACCCCTGTGGAATTGGAAGCTTAGACAGCAGAATCCAACATGAAATAACTGCAGAGTAGTCACTGGGCCTGTAATGACTCTGCTTCTCTTTTTGTTTGCTAATTGCTTCATTAAGAAATAAATACCATGATTCAGAGCAGGATTTATGGCATCCAGAACCTCCCAATGCCAATTTGTCCGTTTCCTGTCCCAGTGGATTTCAGAGCAAATCTCTCTGGGTTTGTGCTGGGCACAGAATTGAATCTGCCATAATTGATGTGCCAAATGAGATGAATGTCTTTGAGTACTGCACAGTTTTGTTCTGCTCCATGTCACGCTCAGGAGCAGCCTGACTTCACTCTTTCACTCACTGCTGAGCAACAATGGCAAAACCAAACTCTTAGGAAATGTTTTAATGTCCATTAAAATGTGCTGCCCTCAAGTCTTGATCCCTGCTCGTGTTTCGGCAGAGGCTCAATGTGGTGGCCACTGAGGAGCACATGGAGAACTGATTTTTGGGGACATGAGGGAACTCAGCCGCCCTTGGATTATTTTTTACGGCAGTTTTGTAGTTGAGCTCTCCAGTCTGCAAAGGTGCCTGTGAATTAAGGCAGCCCAGAGAACCACGGCACAAACAAGGATATATTGGAAATTAAACCTTGGGATCTGAGCAAGTGAATCAAAAGCATCTGTAATTCCTGATTCCTTGGTCTGAACTGCAGGGTCAGAGTGAAGGAGGAGCTGAGCACTGCTAATTAGCACTGAAGGAGGGCTTGGTTCAGGTCGTTGTCACCACAGCTCATCCTGAGCACGACTGGATAAGAGCTGGCAGCAGAAATAATTTCTGGAGTACCTGCAAATTATATCCTTAATTCTCTATTTTTCAGGTACTCTTCTGAGGCAGATAATTTCCTTATTTTTGTGAGTGAGTAGCTCAGGTCATCAAATCAGAAAGGGTTTTATAATAGGTCATCTCTCGAGGAATTGATGCTCTATTTCAGAGCAGTGCTTCTCTCTGGGTGTGTGCTTCACCAGAGCCCAAGTGGGTTACTGTGAACTGGAGATCTCTTGCACAGCTGGAACATTTACGAATAGGTTTTATCACATGATTTATTTGTAGGTGAGTTACTGACATCTGCCACACCTCTGGGGTGGTCCTTTCTTGTTGCTTTGTAGGGTTGAGGAATAAAAAAAAACAACAACTATTTTTTCCCTGGTTTTACTTCGTTTACAATAAATCCATAGTTTCATTTGCTGATCAGTTCCTTCCTGGCCCTTCTAAATACTGATTTAAACACAACAGAGCCAGAGAAACAGTTACCCAAGCGAATTTCCTGTAGGTCTGGAATAAAAGAGGGGAAGAAACTATTCTCTCCAGCATGGCCTGGGAAAACACAGCTTAAACCANGGAGCTGGGGGGGTCATTTGGGGGTCACTTGGCTAATTACAACAATCAGACAACCCCCAAGTCAATGGCTGTAGTGGTCTGCACTCAAGACAAAATAATATAATTAATATAATATAATATAACACAATGTAATATAATATTTCTTGCAGGACTCTGCATGGCACAAGTTGGAATTTGGTGTGCTTGGGTTGTCACTTTATTTTTTTAGCATTAATTTTATCAATGCTGATTTAAAGGTGTTTGGAAAATTCTGGGGTTCTGCTGCAAAGTGGCTGCTTGAAGTTGGCATGGAGTTATTAAATGGAGTCATCCAAGATGTTCATGACTATTTTAAAGTCTGTGGCATCAAGGAAATGTATTTTAACTTTTTTTTCACTTTTTGGAGGCATAAAGTAAAAGAGAGGATAACCTTCAATAGTAAAATTTACTTTTTTCTGTGACCACAGTGATTTGTTTTCTCGACTTGATGACACTTCAATTTTCTGAAGAAAGTCCTGGTCCCTTGGTTAAAATGAATTCTGGTTAAAATTAATAGCAGCTGCACAGCAGCTGTGGATCAGAATAAAGGTGTTGTGTCTTCCTTTTGCTGTTCTTCTGAAAGTTATAGGGAAACTGAAAAGTCCTGTATGGGATATAAAAACATGGGCAAGGATTTCTGTATCCACTGTATCCATTTTCTGTACTCAGATTTCAGCAGGTTCAAAGAACGGTTCTCCCATATTAAGGAAACATCCATGGCAGTGTGGTGGCTTGTGACTCCCAGGGGTGGTTGGGAATTTCCTTGTGCTGTCAGGTTATACTGGTATAAAGAATAATCTCCTTTTTTTTGCAATTTTGAATTAAAATCCCAGGTTTTCTTTCAAGCTGCTAATTTGCCCTTTTTTTTGAAAAATACATCACGTCTTTTTGGGCTTCTGCTGTTCTTTTCATCTTCTAGAAGTTTTAACTAGTGTTGTTTACATCCACAAATAATGTTTTTGGGAAAAAATGGGTTTCCATGATTATGGGGAAAGAAAATTTTTAATTTTAATCCCTTAGCCTATTAGCACAACTGTTTAAACAGAGAACAGAAGAAAACAGAAACTTGTTACACAAGGGCTGTTCCTGCTGTTGAATTCCAAGGAGATGGATGGAATGTCAGTTATTATTGACATGCAGTAAGATTAATTCATTATTTTATTACCTTAACTTCAGGCTCCTTTGGTGATCCCTTATGGGCCATCCTGTATTTAGCTGAAAATTAAAGGTGTTGGAAAATGAATGGAGCATCCCCTGTGTTTACATGAGGGATTGTGTGGCAGCACGGTAGGTTGTTCCTGTGGGATTTTTGGACGTGGATCTCCAAGGCCTGAAGGAGTCAGGCTTTGTCTGAGCTGTGGTCTGCAGTGACAGTGATGAGAAGAGTGATTTTAAGCAGAGTTGTCTTGTTAAAGGAGGATGCAGTGATGGTTCATTCTCCATGAGCAGCCTCAACCTTCACATTGTCTCCTGGTCCTCAAAATCCCTTTTGTGTGTTGGATCTGAGAAGTGTTCTTTGCAGGAGTCCTGGATTGCTTTGGACAGGATGGATGAGGGTGGAGAATTTATACTTTTATTTGCCAGCTCCTCTCTACCCCACTAATGCTTATTGGCACTCAGTGTGAGCCTGCCCCTCTTACTGTGCTGCCTGGCCTGGTTTGCTGGGCCACAGGAAGGATCAGCACTTGAGCAGCAAAGCCTCAAAGCCACGTCCATGAGTGCCCCTTCTCTTTTTAAAGGAA
>VZTF01005116.1:0-35248 GCA_013397755.1 Cnemophilus loriae
GAGGTCTTTTCCCACCTAAATGAATGTGTGATTCTATCATTCACTGGCCCATCTCTTTTCACAAAGAACAGGTCTAGTGGGGTGCATTCCCTAGCTGGCTCACTCACCAGTATGTACGGGAAGTGACCTTCCACATAGTCCAGGAATGTCCCGGACTGTTTCCTCTCTGCTGTATTGTATTTCCAGCATACATCTGGTAAATTGAAGTCCCCTCTGAGAACAAGGGCCAGCTATTGTGAGATTTTTGCAGCTGCTTATAGGATACTTCAGCCTCTTCATCCTGGTTGGGTGGTCTTTAGCAGACTTTCACCATAATGTCTGCCTTTTTCATGGTCAGCTTTCTCTCAATCAAATGCTAAAATATGAATTTTCTGAGATGTAGCTAATTAATTCTAAGAGCATAAATAAATTGCTTTAAAAATAATTTTTAATAAAAATGTTTGTTTTGCATGTCTAGGGATAATCAGATTCTGTAGGATAGTGGGGTGTTCTGCTTCTGCCTCATAATTGGCCATTGTTATTATTATTTTATGGTAAAACTGCACCTCCTTCTAGGTCTCACTGCTTAACAAATGTGCTCATTTGCACAGAACATACCAGCCCGTAAGAAACCAGGCAGTGGACAAATGTTAGCCTTCTACTGCTGACATCTTTTAACATCCAGAAAAGCATTTGTTTTATGGAAAAATTTTGGGAAAAACTGATCTTTTGCTCTGCCTCATTTTCCTTTTACTGGACTGTTTCAACTCATCAATTGCTGAGATGTAGCATGCTGTACTTTTGTTTACCTTTATCTAATGCATACCAGGATAGATTAAGTGACTGAAAACCTCAGTCCCTAGCCTGGTTGTAGAAGGTAGCATTCTAACATCAAAGGTTATACAGTTTTGTCCTTCAAGGGCTAACTCTGTGAAGGAAGGAGAATAACATAATTCAGTTTTTGTGACAAATAGGTCTTTCTCACACTCTCAGAGGCTGCCAGCAAGAGTGGTGGGTAGGATGATTCTCTCGGTGTGTCTGCTGGGACTTGCACAGAAGCCCAAAACACGTTTCACTCTGTTGATCTGCCCTTTGTTTGAGCTGATGACCAGGAGACTAGGATGCTACAATTGTGTTACCCCTCACCTGGCCCAGCGAGTACACTGACAAAGTCCGTCTCCATGCCTCTGTATGTTTAGTGACAGATATCCACTTGATTGCTTCTCACTACCCCAAGGATTACTTTCACACAAGGTAACAGCCTGGGATTTTATGGTGCCTGCAAGTCTAGAAACATTGGTCCTCCCTTGCCTGATGTCTTTTGCACTGTTCTTGAGCAGTGCAAGTATGGTGAAAAGACAAAAATAATCCTATGATAAGTAAATCTCCACAATGCCCTGCACTGATGTGGCAGCAATGAATTTAGAGCTTTCACACTTCTGAAAAGTGAAATGTTTAGTCTTGCTGTTAGACTGGTTGAAGCCTTCTTCGAACAATTGCCAGTGTATAACTATTATATGGCAAAGCGTTGATAATATCAGTGATGATGTGACCCATTGGAATAGAAGCACCCTACATCAAGCACATTTTGAAAATAACATGCCTGCCTAAAAGCTTGTCTCCTGCAGCAAATGGATAGTACAATAGCTTATCAGTTAGAGAAGAGTGCACAGGAGAAAAAGGGAGAAATAAAAATAATAAAACCCTCTCCTGTGTAGAACTTTAGAAACATGGCACTAACAAAGACTTCTCATTCCACACAGAATTAGTGCTGGCAGAGGCAGCTTGCAGGGCTGTGGGTGTACTCAGCTGTGCAGAGCTGATTATAGAAGATGAAAGAGACTGGCAATTTATTTCATCTCACACTGGAGCACTGCTGACAACTGAAAGTGAGGACAGAAGGATTCATTTGTTCAACTTCTGTTTCAGAAAGCAGGCTTCAAATGATACCACAGAGAAAGTTGAGGGAAATGCTGTGGTGTAACAAAGTGCCTATTTTTTAATTTGCTGACTCCAAGATTTATGTTTTCAGCTGTTGGGAGTTTTTGGCTGGGGGAGAGCAGATATTTGAGAAGCCTGAAACGTTAAGTTGCTGGTGAAAAAAGTCAGTGGTCCTGGCCCAGCTTAATGCATGTAATAATACATTACATACATGTGCTAGCTTGCAAATGGGAAAGCACTATATAGATATGTACACATCTTTATGCAAAACAAAAGTAGGAACATTTAACACCTTTCTTTCCATTATATTTTACTGTGGTCTCAGGAATTTTATAATCCCTTCCAATGCTGAGATGTTTAAATGGGGATATCTAATTGCAGTATTAGCATTTATTCAGCAATCATAATAGTGAATAATTCCTGGCAAATTGGACGGCATATATTTTCACTTACTGCATTTTTCATGCCTAGAGTTTCAGGGACAGATGGCAGGAACTCTTAAGCAGGGGACAAGTGTTCTCTCCAAGAAACAAATAGGGTACAAAAATATGGATTGGAGACACAAGTCAGACCCTGCTTACCCCTTGTTTCTATGCCTGTGGCAAGCAGAACAAGAGAGAGTAGCCTTAAACCACTGGTGGAAAAAGTCACATTTCAAAGGATAAAGACAGCAAAGCATGGGAAAACAGAGCCGGGGAGCTCCCCCCACATGCACTGGAAATCCTAAAAACAACGCAGACTCGCATCAGTCAAGGCTGACAATAGCATAATTGATTCTGCCTTTGAGCAGGAAGAAAACAAAATATCTCGAGGCTCCCATAGTTCCCTGTGTATGTCAGTTGTTTTCAAGGACTTCATCTTTATTTTTAAATTGTGGTTAACCAACTATGTCATTTCCCTTCAGTGCTAAAACACAGTCTACAAGTAAAAACAGACTTAATATGGAAGAGTCAGAAGAAAAGTCTGCTGAAATGGTTGTTACAATGAAATCTGTTTAAAATTTAATAATGTATTCTCAATACATCCTAAACAACAATGTGTATTTTCAGTGATGATAATAACTTTTGGAAGACCCTCTTAAATAGCAAAAGGTACAATCAATGAGTCACGAAGTGTCCAGAAACAGAAAGGTTAGAGCTCTCAAGGATGACACTTCTCAGTGTTGTGACCTATAGAAATGAAAAATATTTTCCTAGTATTCATAATGGCAGTTTGCCAGGTAAGTAGCCATTACTCATTCAGTATTTTAACATACAAAAATCAGTAAAATGTAGTCATCCAAATATTCTGTTTCTGCTTTGTGAACCTTCTGTTAGGTACGCGTCGGTGTAGCAGGAAAAACACAGATGGATGTCTGAGTAGGAAACTGGTCACTCATGAATGAAAACCAGTTCTGCTTTGCAAAGCAAGGAACATCAGACAAAACAGCTGCGTGGCTTAAGCAGGTGATTAACCACATAAAACAAGCTGCTTATGTGAATTGTAATGCTTCCCCATTTGCTGTTGTCATGCCATGTCCTTCCAAACCTGAGCATCTGATCCTGTTGCAACTCTCCTCTGAAAGCAATGCCCAAGTAAAACTAAAAGTCAAGACACAGTTCCTTTTGTCTTTTCTCTGCCTTCTTAATAGAGACGGCTGGACTCAGCAATGACAAAATGTGGAGAAGAGGAGAATCACACACCTGTTAACAACTCAGTGGTTTTGGGAGCACACATGCTACTGCACGTCCCAGATAACACTAGGGCTTCATGGCAGCATTCAGCAAAGCCGTGCATAATGCATCGTGATTCATGCCCCAGGTCACTCAAACACATCAGAGTATAACCTTTTACTACTTTTATTTTTGTTAAAATTCTTCATACAAACTGACCAGCCTTTGCTAGTCCTGAGATGTGGATCAGAAACACTGGGACAGAAGGTTGCCTGGTACAATGCTGTGCAGCTGAGCTGTATGTGAGGGAGACATGATCTATTTGTATCAGCAGAGCATCTGGTACATACATTTAAATCTGTATTTTGGCCTGTTGGTCTGTTCCTACTGCACTCCTAAGTATGCAGTAACTCCCTCAATGTCTTCATATCAATAAATTGAGAAATTTATATCATGCATTCTGCTGGCTACTTCTAGGTTAATAATTTTCTTTCTAAATCAACATTTGAGAAAATGACTTGAAGAAGTGAAGCTTCAGCTTCTATTAAGTGTGAGTAATAAGAATACAGATTAGGAATCTGGATGGCAGTAAGTACTAACTGCAGACAGCATCCATTTAATTGACATATTCTTTGTAGATAGTCTGTTTGATTCACATTTTGACCATAGAAAGTGGCTGGTGTGCTGCTGTTTGCCTTGTTAATACCACATTATAAAGTATGTATTACTTTGGAAAAATAACTGGATGGTGAAGTGTCATTTCCAGCTAAGACCATATCCAGATTTCATGAATGCTGTTTCATGAAGAAACGTGTTCATAATAGTTTATTTCAGAGTATGTATAACAATTTTGTCAAGCAACAGTGTGTTGGTAGTAGCTGCTTTTGAAGAACTACAGAGGATACTAACAAAACTATTTTTCCAACATAATTTTGGATGATTTTTTTTTATAAATTCAAAACCAAACCATACTTCATATACTCATTAACTGCCTTCATTCAACAGATGTAAATAACAAATTTTCTGGTGTGAAAATCATAACGTTCAGCTGAAACTATAATGTAGGTATCAATAGAAGTCACATCAGACAAGTAGTTGTGTTTCAAAATAATAGTATCATCACTGACATTGTGTGATGCTCTCTGGGACTGGACATGGCGTCCTTCATCAGAAAAACATAAAATTAAATTGTCAGAAAGCCATTTGTCTTTTTAGGCAATGCTTGCAAGGCTATGCTGGAAATTTCTGTTTTGAGGGTGAGCAAATGAACACAGGAGCCCCCAAGCCCTTTACCTACAGTGAGCCTGTGAAAAGTTTGTGAGTCTTTAATCTCCGCCTGCATCAACTAAATCTTACACTATGTGAAGGCATGACAGGGAAGCAGTAAGGAGTTGGTGTCCTTGCACTCATTCCCACTGTCCAATTCTTGCTATCGTACTTGAAAGCTGTTGACCTATACACTATAGAAGAGACCAGTAGACTTCAAAACTCGGTATTCATATCAATTCATGGCATATGGAATGAAGGATCATGCCTGCTTTTATCTGTGAACTATGCATTGTGGATAAACTATGGAAAAAACCCTACAGTCACAGTTGATTTAATCGCTATTAAGTCAGTATTACCAAAGAAAGAAGAAAACAATCAAGATCATGAGTTGCGGAAAAAGGTTATTTGAAAGGTGACCTCCTGGAATCTACTTGTTTGGAAGGGAGCAGACATCTGTTCTGCCTTTGAAAACGTTTGAATATGTAGGTAAGAGAAGGAAATTCAAAATGAAACATAACACAGAGGTGCCAAACAGTAAAATGGCAGGTCCATTACCACTGAATCTTTTCAAAATCTCAGCATCCTGGGTCTGCTTCTAAAAGATGACAGACTGGTTAAGTCTGAATGAATTCTCTGTTGGAGATTCATTTAGAAAGCAAACTCTTGTAATGTGGTTAGAAAATGCATTAGCCTCTGAAAAGACATAGGAAGCATTAAAGGGCAAAATTAGTTTCTTTTTCTACTTTTTTTTCTTTGCAGTGTTGACCTTGAGAGAAAAAGGTACATTGAACAAATCATAGACAGTTATTCAGATCTAAGGAATATTTCTCACTATAAGAGTAAAAGACTAAATGTGTTTATGCTGTCACCAGCCTTAATTCCAGATCAAACTAATGTGTCTGATTTTTAACATAATATGGTGCCTATTCCTTCAACATCTATTACCCTTAGCATTACGTACTGGTATAATGATTATACACTAGAAACATAGAAGCATGAATGGAGGTAATTTGTTAGTACCTTTTGCCTATGTATTTAGGAAATTAATTTCATATCTTCTGAAAAAGCGTTCTGTTAAAAGCTGTTGTTCAGGGCACTAACAGTCATATTACATCCTGAGGCCTTAAAAAGCTTGAATTGAGAATGCATTGATGCTCAGACCTTCAATAAACAGTGCCAAAATCAAATAAAATACAGTCATCTAAAATTTTGCAGTTCAGCATGTTTTCATAAAATAACTAGGAAGCAATAATTTGAATGAATTCTAGAAAATATCTGGTCTGAGTTAAGCTGATGGTGGTTTGGATGCTTCAGAAAATGTCTGAACACTGTGGAACAAGTTTTGACCTTTTCAAAAATGTTTGAACCCAGTTACAAGAATGAACATTGTTTTGCTGAAAAACAAAGAAGATGTGGGTATTATTTTTGTAATGTTGACATTATTGCTCTCTTTTTGAACTCTAGCAAGTGCCATCAAGCAATGCAGGGAGTGTATCTGTGCCCAGAAGGTATGATGTTAGCTAAAAATGAAATTGTTTTACTTACAGATCGGAAACTGTGTTAGCTGTAGGGCAAAAAAATGAAGTATTGGTCAGCCAGTATGGAAAGCTGTGTGGCACAGAAAGTTCTGGGATAACTTATGTAGGGAATTAACCACAAAATTTTAAAATACAAAGGCGAAAAAGTCATTGTGGAATTAGTTAGGCTGTTGTTCTCTCACATGTTAAGTAGTCTTTCAAGAGGATTATGTCTGGCAGTAATTCCAGTGCAAAAGCCAGGCATCTTCCAGGGTTTAGCTCTTGATCACTCCCACAGAGAGGCACATATGAGAGAATGAGGAATAGTCTAGTGGATAGAATGTAAGATAAGAACTCAGTTTTGCAGGAAATTTTGGCCCAATTCCCAGTCCTATTACAGACTGCAGCTTTGAAGAAATAATTTAATTGTTTTATGCCTCAGTTTTCTGTCTATTTTAGTACCTACCTACACGCCAGAAGCATCAAAGTGTGAGTTCTGTTAGCTGCTGGAAAGAGCTGAAGTGCCTGTATAACAATGCACATAGTATAGGAGAAAAATGGGAAGATTTAGGGGTCAGTATGCAGAGGATGAGCAAGCTGAGGTTTTTCTGTGTTAGGACTAAAGGGCAGTCACTACTAACGGTGACATGTTGTGAATTTTTGCTACAGGCCACCTGATCAGAAGGAGGGAGTAGAAGAGGGGTATTACACACAGCTATAACAACAGCCTCAGTCACTGGTCCTGGTTCTCGTGGAGGCTTTAACTACCCTGACATCAGCTGAAAGAACAACACAACAAAGAACAAACAGTCCAGGCGGTTGCTGGGAAGCATTGACTATAACTTTCTGACACAGATGATGGAGGAGCCACTGATGAAAGATGTGCTGCTGAACTTTATACTAACAAGAAGGGCATATCTTTTTATAAATGAGAAGGCTGGGGACAGCCATGGCTGTAGTGAGCATGAGATTGTGGAGTTCAGCATATTTTATGGAGGAAACAGGGCAGCAAATGAGATTGCAGCCATGGACTACAGGAGGAGCTAACTTTAGTTGCGTCAGGGATCTTCTTGAAAGAATACCATAGGAACAGGTCCTAGAGGGAAGAATATTTCAAGAGGGCTGGTTAATATTCAACGGTCACTTCCTGCAGGCTCAAGAATGCTGCATCCTCCTGGACAAGAAACTGAACAAAAGGGGCAGCAGACTGGCCTGGATGAACAACGAACTCCTGTTAAATCTCAGACATAAGCAGGAAATACACAAGGTGGAAGCAGTGATGAATATTGGGACGTTCCTCAGCAATTTCATTGACAACACAAAGCTGGGAGGAGTGGCCAATGCCCTAGAGGGCTCTACAGCCCTTCAGAAGGACCTCGACTAGCTGGACAGGTGGGCAGAGAGGAACTTTCTGAAATTCAGCAAAAGCCAATGCAGGATCCTACAGCTGGGGAAGAATAATCCCATGCAACAGCACAGGCTGGGGGCCAAGCTGCTGAAAAGCAGCTTTGCAGATAAGGACCTGGGAGTCCTGGTGGACGACAAGTTCTGCATGAGCTAGCATTGTGTCCTTTGCAGCCAAGCAGGCTGATGGTATCCTGGGTTGTACTCAAAAGAGCATTGCCAGCAGGCTGGAGGATGTGATTCTGCTGCTCTCTTTGGCCCTGGTGAGGCCTCACCTGGAGTGCTCTGTTCAGTTCTGGACTCAGCACGAGAGAGACATGGAGCTTCTGGAGTGGGTGCAGCGGAGGGCTACAAAGGGAGACTGGAGCCCTTCCCTTATGAGGAAAGGCTGAGGGAGTTGGGCTTGTTTGGCCTGGGGTAGGGACAACTGAGAGACGACCTTATCAAAGTATCTGAAGGCAGAGTGGTAGCAGGATGGAGCCAGGCTCTCTGCGGTGTTGCCGAGCAACATGGGAGACAATGGGCAGTGACTGGAACACAGTTCAGGAAGTTCCACCTGAACAGGAGGAAGAACTACTTTATTGGATGACTGAACACTGGAACAAATTGTCCAGAGGGGTTGTGAAGTTTCCTTCCCTGGAGTTATTCAAAAGCTATCCAGACACTTTTATGAGTAATATACTCTAGAGGACTTATTTGAGCAAGGTTGGACTAGGTGACCTTGTGGTGGCTTCCAACCCTACCCATTCTGTGATTCTGTGATTGAGATGATCTAATTTCCTTGAGCCAGAATAATGTGAATAATTCTAAATGGGAAGATGGAGAAAAGGAACTCATAGAACAAATCCTTCTCAGTATTACTGATACATGTAATACAGCTCTGTAATATTATTGCAGCATCAAAGCAATTCCAAAACATTTAGAAGTACTTGAAAATGAGTGCCAAAACCACAATTATTTTCTATACATTGGCCTCCAACTCACCCCGGACTGCTCTTTTATATGCCATAATAAAACCAGAAAAAAATAAATTAGACTGAGAACCTGCATAAGCCTTTATATATTCTCTTTCTTTTATTGGCATCTTAAGAATCTTTTTCTGTGTGGGCTGATGCAGGTGCCTGCTTATGTCTAACCCTTTTATAGTGCTTTGTCCTCATACAAATAATCATGAAAGCACATCAAATAATAACAGCAGGGGAATTACTATACTGCCAAATGTCCCCATCAAGCAACTAGAGTGTAGTCATCATTATAATCATTTTGAGATGCTGAATGTAGTTAAACCAGCAAGCTCAGCTCCTCTGAAATCTCTGAAGCTTTTCTCCTAAGAGTAAAGTAGCTTTCAACTATAAATAAGGATCAGTAAAGTGTACCAGAAAAAAAATCATCTATGCTGTTGAATGCACTTAGACATAGGAGTACATATGTGTTTAGTTACACAACCATGAAACTGGTATTTTTTACAGGCTTAAATGTTTTCACGTTTTCTTTTTTTTACTTTAAGGTTTTCTATATTATTAAAGGTGAAAATGTGAAATACACCAAGGTGATGTCTGCTTTAGTCCTTCTCCTTAATTTTGACTACTCTTACAAATACAGTTCTATGGAGAAATGTTAAATTTATTAGCTGATGTTAAGAATTTCAGGTGATATTTGGAGCTAAATGAATTAGTGTACCAAATAATTGTCCTGTTTTATGCCGTGATGCAACCATTTGTGCAATGGAATTATAATATTCTCACAGACCTGCAGTGGGATTGAAAATGTAATTGTGACTCCCTTTAAAGAAGGAAAATTATCCAAATGTGCCAAGTGTTATGTGAGTGCTGTTGTTAAATTACTGTATTGACTTTAACCTCTGATTTCTAAAGCTATTTGCAGAGACAGCTGCACTTGTCAATCTCTTCCTTGAGACTCATTTCATTTTCTGAATTTCTACTGTGAGAAAATTTAATTTGTGACTCTCTGCTTTCAGTAAACTTCCTTTTCTTTTTTTTTCCCACTTTGTCTTCACTCGTTTGCATCTGTTAGCTAAGTTTATTTTTTTTAAGCTCTGTCTCCAAACAACCCAGATTTCTTTCTCTAAAACTCTGCTCACACTCCAGGAAATATTTTGCATCTAACTCTATTCCAGTTCTCCAATCTTTCTTTGAGCTTCTGGCAGAAGTGTTGCAGGCTTACTTCTGGCTGATTTCCTCAAGTTCTCCACTATTCTCGTTCCACACAGATGGGCAGAATGTGTTGGGAAGGGAAATGTCATACAACATACCAGCTACACCTTAAAAATATCTGAGATAGACAGCATTTTTTTTAAGGTGCTCTGAAAATGCAGACAGTTCAGATACAGTAAGTCTCAAAGAGTGTTATCTATTCTCTGTGTTAAATAGTTTAATTCTTTCACACTAGTCAGTCTGCAGATATAAGTACAATTCCCTCTGCATTTTTCATATGTGTTTCTGACATGCCCTCCAATATCTGTCTGTTTAGTGCTTAAAACACTAATAAGAAGAAATAGATTGCAAAGACATGAGCCTGTAACGTCTACAATTAACCGTAATGCATGTGGCATATCTTTTTCCACTTTTTATAAGGTGTTTCATTGACCCATATATTTCACAGAATATACCACCGAGTGCTTACTGTGAAATATTATGATAAGGCTTTTAGCAGCCATTGTAGAAATAGATGAATGGAGAGAAGCATAAATGAATGGCACAAGTGTACAGTATCTCATTCTTAATTTTTATATTATCAACAGTGCTGACAGTTCATAAAAAGTGTTGTAGTCACAAATATAATTCTGCTAGTCTAGTGGAACTGAGCTCCGTCAGAAAATGCAAGTCATTTATTTGCTGGAGTCATAAAGTTGCGTAACTTGGACTCTCCCTGGGCGATGGTTGTAGTTCTGAATTCACAACGAAAAAAAAAGTAGGAAAGGTGTTGGGACGTAAATTATTTTGTTCTGCATACACATTGTTTTTCTACTGTGCTTGAAGCATGTTATCATGTGCCTCTGAAAGAGGAGAATGAGGAAAACAAGAACGAGCCCTTTGAGTTTGCAGCTCTGCAAATCCTTACCCAGATGGGTGACCAAGAAACCTGACTTACAGCTGGCTTTTCAAAATTATATTCTTATGTTACCGTGAGAGGCACTCATTATTCTGATTTCTCTTCTGTTCACTGAGCACAGAGAAAATTTGCACCAGTCACATTCAGACTTATAACATTATGTACCCAAGTCAAGACTCTAATTGCCCTTAAATAGTATCTTATTTAGGAAAAAGAGAATTTGTAGATGCATTTAGATGGTGATTCAGAGCTGCACATTGCTGACTAGAATTTTGGAGGTGACCAGCCCTCTGCAGTTATATTACAGGTAGCCCAGAGTGAGCGAAGTTCCTGGCTTTGGTGTCTCAGACAGGTATTTAAAGTTGGGTCATGTGAATGGGCCTCTGGGCCTGCTCCTGTCTTCCCTGAAAGAATTAGGAATTCTCTTGTTCATTTGAACAGAAGTAAAAAGAGCTTGAGATCTTCCTCCTCTACCCAGCCCATAGGCAGAGTTTAAGATAGACCTTAAATTCCATGACCTATTTTTTTCTGCAATTCAAATTAGTCTTTTTTTCAACGTCAGCACATTCAGCTACTGCTACTGAAATGACAATTGCTTTTTTGAAAACTCATTACCAATGTTTTGAAACACTCTGTTTACAAAAGCTTTCGTCTTATGCATTAGAACAAATGACTTATCTGATTTCAGAATACTTGTAAGGTGAGCTTTACAGATCCCATTAAATGCTAAAAGCTGTTTGCAAGAGAATTGTGCCTGTCTTCAAGTGCTCAGCTCACAGTGTGCTTTCCCCACATCTTCGGATTTGTGATGTACACCAGTGAAATAATTAAAAAAAAGAATTATTCTAATTTGAAATAGGTCAGTCTAAAGGTGAAATCCTAAGACTGGTTATTTTAATTCGCTGGTGTTCCCAACAAAGTTCAGGAAGATTGAGAATATAATACGGGAAAAAATGCACTGAAGTACAGAAAAGATTAAGTGAGTGAACTGTACAGTCATGACCCCTGTATATAATGGAAATGTTTTCTGGGCAAAATTAAGACTGCTGTTAGCTGTACATTTACAGATTGACTGCAGATATATACAAAAGTGTAATTTTTGTTCACTCTGACTTTTCCACTGCTTGATTAAAAGACTAGACATTTTCCCTTGAGATTCACTCTTCTGGCTAATGGGCTGTAATTGCAGTGGAGTGCTTAGTACAGCAGCAACGAGTACTATTCTGTAATAAATTTAGGTCACTGCAGAGTTCATCACGTAGTCCATGGCAACAGAAGATAAAGCGATGGTTAGTTCATCTCTAGCTTTTAGCTGCAGTGTCACTGATTCTCCTGTCTAATTATCCTGTTAGAACTAAATATAGGCAAATTTTCTAAGTCCCAAGGTCTCTTCCTCACTTCTGTGTATGTAACATTTCAGCAAGAGAAAACATAAGGTAGCAGCATTATAACAGAATTGTGAACCAGAAGAATTCCTAGGCAAGAAACAATTCTTAGACAATCACATTTTACCTTGGAGCATTCCTTTCCTATTTCCATATAATCCCTCAGATTGATATTTTTGAAATCCTTTCAATTACAATTACTTTTTATTTCTCTAGCAAAAAGCAGACAAATTTGTACAAGGCTTTCAGAACTGTTGATTGTAATTCCTAAGTTTGCAATTTGGAAAGAGTTTGGTGAGCAAGAACTTTGCTACAAGTTTTTTCTCTCTGCTTATTTACTTGACCTTGTCCTTGAGAATATTTTATTCATTAAGCTTGTTTGCAAAGTGGCCATTCAGATTAAAATCTAGCTTCAGGCCATTTACGAGTTTTTTCACTTCAAAGTTTTTCAAGTTTTAGTGTTTCCCATCTGATATACATAAACACCACTACCACTAAATGCCTATTTCCTGCATTGGGAGTAGAAATAGGGCTGAAATACTTTATCATGGCTTGTGTAAAACTGTGCATAATGAACTTTTTCTTCATTTAGTTATGTATTTTAATCTCTTGTTGTTGCAGTGATGATGTTTGCTGATTACCATATCTCTCATGAATGAATTGAGGCAAAAGTTCAAAGCATTGGAGCATAAACATAAAGCAGTGGGATCTGAAAAAATTTTGGAGGAGGGCTTAGGATTTAACTTTAACATACACTTCACTTAAAACTGTGAACAATGAAATGTAGTGGGTTACAGAATTTGGACAGACTTTTTGTTAGCTTTCAAGATCTTAGCCTTAAGTATCTCAAATATTTTTTCATAATTTAGTAGTAGTTGTATGCAGTGCCGTAGAAGCCTGTTGCAATTGTGAATGTCGATAACAATGGCATCCATCTTACAAGATTATGGAAAGCAGTAAGATATGTGTAAGTTGTCTAGCAAAATAAGTTAATTAGATTGCATCTCTCTTAGCTCTTTGATCTGTGACAAAAACCGAAGTATTGTGTCTGCATGATTAGGGTGCATGTTTTGAAGAGAACATAGAGGGGCTGAAAACTTCTCACTTGTAATCTCTAATATCTTGAGCATTCATGGTGTCATCTAGAATTTTGTTGCAATATTTTTCCCATGTAAATTCCCAAGATGAAGCTTTTAATAATCCGTAAATGTAAGTATCTTAACCAACACTTTTGTGAGACTGATATGTTAATGGTTAATGACTCAAAGCAATTGTCCATATGTGGAGAGCAGGGTGCTTTGCTGAGGTCAGGTTTAACACTCCCCCTGCCCCAGGGAGGAGGGGGTCAGTTTTTGAGTGTGTGGTGGCAATCCCCATAAGATAGAGGTGGTTAACACCCACCACCAGAGGATACAAGAAGGTTTTTATCGTGCCGGTTGTCATCCTTTACACACCCTGTCCCGTGGAAGGTCACATTCACTTGGGACTTTCACATGTAGCCCTGAGGTTTTTCATCCCTTCTGACAGAGAAGAACTGGCTCCACTACGCTGATGTGAGAGGCAGCTGTCATGTGTAGGAGGAGTCATAAACCATCAAAGACTCTGAAGAGCCCCCAGATTCACTTCTGGGCCCTTCCACCAAAGACTGAAATCTCTCCCTCAGGGGATGTACATGAGCATGTCCACTCAAACCTGAGCCTATATTATCCCACTGCTCTTTCTGTTCTGTGGGCCTCCCTCAGCCCCAACAGATCAAGACTTCAATCATCACTTAGAAAAGACTCTGACCATCACTTCACAACAATCAAGTCACATTGTGGGGTCCATGGGTGGTGGTATCTTTCTACTCTTATTCTTTCTTTCTTTTTCCTCATACATTTTCCAAAGGGAAAATTTTATACTTTTAAATTGTTATATTACTATAGCTACTAATAACCAAAATGGCTACATACCTGCTTTCCATTGAAACTAATTTTTTTCTAAAATAAACCCTACATATGTGTAATTATTAACTTCAGTCATTCAGTGTTGTTTCAGTCTAACCCACCCCGAAGGATCTCGTAACAAGAACTTGGGTTACCCTTTCCTTCAGGGGCAGGTTGAAAAACCTCAAAGATTAAGTCCTAACCCTTACTTGTGTGGTATTATATGACCAATGGCCCACTTGACTAAGATTTCTCTAATTATTCTTCAGTTTCACATTGTTTTGTTTTACTGCATTTATGAAACATGTGGACCCTAATATTCCTAACACATAAACTATCTTTAGTGAAGTCAGAAAAGCTGCAAGAACTTATGTCAATTAATGACTTGATCCATATTTTACAAAGTTGCTTATGGAAAATCCTATGATTTTTAAGACACTAGAAAAACCTTTTAGGCAATCTATGAAATGGTGTTTGTTTTGGAATAGGAGAGGAGAGATACACATTTGAAAGACAAATAAAAGAAATTACAGTTCTGTTTATATCTTATTTATACGATTTATACAGTGTAGAAAAGAGAGACAAAGGGAAATTTCAAAGACTTTTCAAACCTCTATGTTTTCAGAGCCTTTCATCAAATATAGTCTAACCTGACACTGCAGCCAAGTGATTCAAGTAACTCTTATTTAAAACAATATTGAACTGATTATGCTTCTTGATTTGATATCAGTTCTATGGTGTCATTAACTTTGAATGGAGCTAGTGAAAGATACTAAGATCTTGGTGAGATAGTCTCTGATCACAAGCTTTTCATGGCGAGTCACTTCTGTTTTCCATTTTTGAGTAGAGAGTGACTGCTTTAAGACAGCTTTTCCATCCTTACCCTATATACTTCCCTTATCTTCCTACAACATTTATTATAAGGTCTTTCATTCAGGACTCGTTTCCCTTGCAGTTCAGCTGTGATTACAGTCCTGTTCTTAAATTCCCTTTCTCCAGATATGTCTGCTGTCAATTTACTCCTGTTTTCACTCACTCAGTTTTTTTTCCTCAGGAAAGGATATTGTTACAGACCTCAAGATTTTTCTTTAGATAATTCTGTCCCAGAAGTCATGACCATTTCATTCTTGTTTTTATTCAGAGATTAAAAAACAAACCAGAACTTTCTCATTTCAGCTGTAATTTTGTTCCTAAACATCCACAATTTTCTTGAGTGCCTTCCATCTGCTGGAATTTGTTTCCCACATCAGGCAAGCAGGCCTAATGTCAGATGACAAGGCCCTACTGATCATCTGCAGGTTTCTAACTTAACATCAGACTGAAGTTTTAAGATTTCTACAAAACAATCATCAATAAGTCTATAACTGAAAATTTTAAAATAGACATAATTTCAGGATAGCAGTTTGGTAAAAATTTTTAGGGATAAAAAGTTCTAGGGAAAATTTTACTTTCTGATGCAAGGCAGCTGACAACTTGTAAATTTGAGACAAAGTCATATATAATTAAGTCTTTATAAGGTCTTATCACTAGAATATAGAATATAATGATAAATTTTGGAATTTAATATCCCACTGCCTTATCCACTATCATGATAAAATGAAAAGAGAATACTCTTGGACAAACATTACAGAAAGAAGTTTGTGACATTATCCTAAGTGAAAAAGTAATTGATTTTTGAAAGACGTTTTATTGCTGATAGAACTTATGATTTTATGAACAAAGGAAGGAAAACTTCAGTTAAGACAGATGGCCTTGCAGAAAATCATCTAGGTACTTCATCTGGAATTTTAGAAATTTTACGTAGTTAAACCTGTTTTACTGGTTTAAATGTATAAGATATTCAAGCCTTTTATGTCACCGAACCAAAGGTGGCTTGCTACAGCCTTCTGTGTCACAGCAGAAAGTTTCTGAAGTCTTTTAGTCTTACATATTTGAGATATTTCTGCAAGCCTGAGAGGAGATTACTGCCTAGAGACAGCCTGTTGTTTTTCTGTTTAGAAGCCTTGAAAATGGACAGAATCCAGCATTCCAAACTACCTATCTAAAGGATGACAAGGTTACACAAAGGTACTCACCAAACTGTGGAAAGTGACGAAAAACTTCTAACATTTGGTGACCAAGTTCTTCTAATGAACCTGCAGAGATTTCGAGATTTTGATAAATTCTGAGATTAACAGAAATAAATGAGTTGCAGGGTAATAGATTATCACTAAACCCACATTCTTCTCAACATCTTTTCCCCAACATAGTGTGACCATTGATAAAGTAAAGACGCTCATGTGTAATTCCTGAACAGAAGTGCTTGTGTTACCAAGCACTGATTTACTGTAAGGATTATCAGAGAATACAAAATCTAAATGGGCAGTAAATGTTATTTAATCACTCTCATGCATAACACATTGTTATTTGTAAGGATAAATTGCTCAAATACCTGAAATACAAAAGAAAATTCTGACAGTATATGTTGCATTCTCTCACCTGGACATTTCACACCCTAAATAATAAGTACTGGCAGCTGCCCTGTAGCAAACAGTCTGATCATCACTCAGAACTGCTTCAGTTAAGCCAAAGCTCATGGCTTAACCTGCTTCTAGAAAAATTTTGGACTTGGGTAATAGTAATTATAACCCGATAAGAAAATTTTTCTGTTCTAGTGTTTCTCATAAGGTTTTTACCAACGTGTGCTTTTGTTTCTCTCAGTATTCCATCACTGCTTCCTCTTTGGACCAATTCATCCTCCTGAGCAATCAACTTATGCTTAGGATTTAAACTTCAGGCTTAGTACTAAATGTAGAGAAAAGAAAGTGGACCTGAAGTTCATACCTGTTAGGCAAAAATCATGGATATTGTTAACAACGGAAGTGGATGTTTATCTCACATCCCTTGTAGGAACAGAAAATGCTTTTTTATTGACTATGCACTGTAAATTCATAGGCTTGATCACTGAGATGAGTCTGTAAGAGCTTTGACTATCTACGAGTCCTGGATTCAAACTCCATTGCCAAATAATTGCCCCTAATTTTTGTGACAAATGCAGACAAATCATGATTGACACATCTCTCCAAACTCACCCCCCTCTTTCCCACCCTGCATAATTACCAGCCAGGCTAAACATTCCCTGCAGGCAGGGAAGAGAATCTACTATCAATATTTTGATGATCCATTAATGCAGGTCCTATCTGATTGAGTTTCTGCATGTTCACTTGGAATGTAACACTCTGTGACCTTGAAATATGAGCATTAAAGACAGGATACCTTATCTTGCTGCATGTCACTGTCACCAAGTAAAGCTTCTATTACGGGTGCTTTGAAATGAGCTGGTGGTGAAAAGAGAACCACTACTGTTAAACCTACCTTAACACAAAGCCTGTGTTATTTATTTACGATGGTACATGAATCATCTGCACTTTCTGTGATAAACCCAGGGCTGTGTGTCTTTCATTTCAGCTGACATTTTGCTGCCATTTGCCAGGCTAAGTAACTACCTTGCAATCACTCCAGGCTGACGTGTGGTCACTGTTTCACACAAAACAGACTTTTAACTCAGCTAAAAGACCTTTCTGAAGAAGAAAATTTGACAAAGTAAATTTTTGCTCATATATGAGAAATCAAGTAATCTGTAGCAAATACGCCTTTTGTGGTAACTACAAAGATTTCTGCAGAGAATTTGAAGAACTGTTCTACTTCTGTACACAAAGTAAAAAAAAAAAATAGTTAAAATAGTTTTGAGCAAAAAGGATTTCTCAGAGTACTGAAAGGCTTTTATTTGGAATTATATGTCCTTAGGCTTGCCTGATAAACTAGTTGAAATATGCACCTTTTCAAAGACAAAGACCTGTCAGTTTCATACTTTTCAATGTGTTGAAGAGGATCTAATGAAAGGACAATTTTTTCTACCTTGTATTTGCGTTTTTTTTCCAAATATTTAATTATCAATCACAATGCCAATATATGATAAACCTACTGAATTTCATGACTTTTCAGCTTGCTTGAAAATGCTCTAAAATTATAGAATGTCCAGGTATGTCGTGCATGGAGAAATTGCATACTTTTGTCTCTCTGTCTGTAAGAGGCAGAAAACTGAGCACAATTTGAGGATAAGGAGTTTTGCTTGAAGTTGTTTAGCCACTGAGAAAATTTGCTGACAGGTTTGCTTGGATGCTTTTACTCCTATTTGAGTTTAAAAAATAAATAAAACAATAATAATAAAATTCATACAAAAATGCACTGGAATTGTCCGCAACTGACAAGTAACTTCTAGTTAGAGATTTAGAGACTGATGGTTAATAATTTACAATCTTCTAATGTAGCACACTATGTGATTTTCATTTTCTTGTTCATGGAGTGTATCAAATGCAGGGTGCTACTTGTAGGGCTCAACAAATTTTCCCCATTTTTTTCCACTTCCAGTTATTCATTGAATACTGTACATGTTATGCAGAATTGAGAGGAGGAAACACAAACAATTCTAGCCTGAGAAAATGCCATCATGACATTCATCATCACTTTGTGACATTTGCTGTCCTCTTATTAAACTGCCTGGCATTTCATGAAACCATGCTCAGACTAATTGCACTTTCATTAACTGTTGTTTTCCCCTATTAAATGATTTGATAGTATTTTCCTTGCAGGAATGTCAACATGTTTAACAAACTCTAATAACTAAAGCTTTGAAAACCATCCTGATGGGTCTCTTACTTTTTCCCAGCCTTGTCTGACACAGTTTTTAATGGTAAGACTGTGAGCATCTTATCCAGTTGAAACTGATGTTTCTCCTCCAGTCTGAGGTCTTCAGTAAATGTAAATTTACAGTGGTGGATCCAGTAGTGCCTTTGCCTGACATCACAGTTATTTTCATCTCCCTGCAGGATGCTTTCCATTTTTCAGCTCCAGCGTTACAGTTCACTGAAGGTCACATTGCCTTGCAGAAAGCCAGCATTGGTAGGTTTTTACAGCAGCATTATGCAGGGCAATGTTTGGGGTAAGGTCACCTTAGCAAGGGAAAAGCAGGCAGCAGCAAGTCCATAGTGAACCTGCAGCACATATGAAACCTGCAGGCTGAGTTGCTGCCTTGCCTGCCCTCTTTCAGGAGATGTGACTCAGAGGACCAAGAGGCTGCTGGCAAAGCAGCACCAAGCGCTCCAATCACTAGTGCTGAGTGAAAGCTGAAAGTGGGCTGTGCTCTCTCAGCTCCCTGGCTGTGATGCTGCATGCCTACTTCGCAGCACCTCCGCTTGCAGCTTCATGTAATCCTTCAGGACACACAGAATGCCTATTTTTTTCTTAAAATTACTTTCTGAGAGGCATTTCTACAAAAAGACTCACGCTGGGCCCTTCCCATTAGGACCAGTTTTGCTCCATGTCTTTGGACCCTAGAATTTACTTGAAAATCTCAAATATTAATTTACTGGGAATGGATTACAGAAGTAAAAACCAATCTGTGGTAGAAATACAAGTCATTTGTTAGTTACATACAAAAGAAACAGAAGTCAAACAAACATGCTTGCTATCCTGCCAAAAATCATCGTCTCATTAGTCTTAGCTATATTCATTTAGTTGTACTATGAGGATCAAATGCAAGAAAATCCTTTTGGGTTCTCACTCACTTTAACAAGGCTCTCCTTATATTTACTAGAGTTTCTTTCTCTATAAAACCAAAATTTTGATAACATGTTTAGCAATTAATTAGAGTGAGTAATCAGGGATATAGTGAGAAATACAGAGAAAACTCAGAGACTGCTCAGCTAGAGAATAAAACCACACTACCAGCACACTCTGTGTACATTGCTAATGCTGCCTTTCTGTGAAAATAAACCTTGCTTATGAGAATAATATTATCAGATCACTTCATAAATACAGATTTATGAAAGATATCTGTATGGATATAAATTGGAAATTATTTTTGCAATAAAGAAACTTTTGAGTGGTTTGTTGGTATTTGACCACTTATCTCTCTCTCATGCACACAGCCCCGTTGCTCTTAAACACACACCCACATACACCCTATTGGATTTGCTGACACAAGACACAATACATGATTTTCCTGTGTTCTGTACTTCTTTTCCATGGTGTGGTTTCCAGAATTGTGATTTGGGGATTTCTCTAATCTGTAAAAATGTGGGAAATCTGAACTAAGTAAGAAGTCTTGGTATTTGTTCTTCCTTGTCTTACATACACCTGTTACCTTGAACTGTGGGTAACCACTGAGTGAGAGTGAACTTGACAAAATGCAGAGCATCAACGTGGTATTAAACCTCTCTCAAATATCATAAATACATAGACATTGTTCTGACATCACAAAATACCTCAGCACACAGCATAGCAAGGTAAAAAACTTGTTAGAAGTTTCAACACAGTCGGTGGAAGTGGGTGATATAACAGCTACATGGAAGAAAAAAGAGAGACACCCAACACTGAAGTTTCTAGATTTAACAATTTTACTTCCTCTTTGTAAAAAAACTAATTTTAGTTAGTTGTTTAAAATTTTAGTTGCTCACAGACTCCACAGTTTAGTCCAAGCCCACAGTGCAATATGATTAGTTGAATGGTTTTACATACTCTTCCTGTGGTCTTTCTAACCACATGATTTTTGATATCCTGAGAATTTTAGCAACTGTTTTTTCTTAAGTAAGTTGTCAGTTTTCAGAATGTAATTTTCTAAGACAGATACTTTCTCATCTTTTGAGACTTAGTTACAACAAACAACTTAGACTTGTTGCATGTATACTAGTAATTTCAAGACTATTTTCACTTGCTGACATCAAAAGATGTGATTTCATTCGACATTCAGAAATCTATCTGCATCACACGCAGTTTCAGAAATCCTGGTCCATCAGGAACTGTATTTCAGTGCATTCAGCTTTGACAATTCTTCAAACTTCTATTTTTGCTTTCAGAAGCACTTAATACCATACATTTACAGGTGTCTCGGTTTCAGCTAGGGTAGAATTAATTTCTTCTCTGTAGCTGTTACAATGCTGTGTTTTGGATTTGGGATGGGAGTTATGTTGATAACACACCGATCTTTTGGGTTTTTGATAAGTCCTATTTAGTCAAGGACTCTTTTTTAAGTCTTTTTATGCTCTGCCAGTGAGGAAGCACACAAAAAAAAACAAACTGGGAGGGAGCTTAGCCAGGACAGGTGACCCGAACTGGCCAAAGGGATATTCCACACCACAGAACATCGTGCCCAGTAAATGAACTAGAGAGAGTCACCCAGAAGTGCAGCTGACCTGTGTTCAGGGGAGGAAGTTTGGCGTCTGTCACTAGACGGTGAGCAATTGCATTTTGCATAGCTTGGCTTTTTCACATTATTATTATCATTATTATTATTATTATTAATCAAAGTTTTACTTTGATTCTTCTCCCCAGTCCAGCAGGGTGGAGGGGAAGAGACGGGGGTTGAGGAAGTGACTGAGTGATGTTTCACCTCCCGCTGTGCTTAAAGCACAACAAGATTACAGTGAGTCCTGCTGTTTCCACTCACTTTGATAGCACAGGCCAATCGAGACAATCAGGTCATGCAAGAAGAGAATGAAAGAGGAAATGCAGAATGAAAGGCATACTTAAGTCCTGAAATGATACCTGTTAAAAGGTAACTGTTACCTGCATTTCCTCATATTGAGTTGCCACTGTACAGGCAATTTTTACTGAGCTGTAAGAAAATCAGCTACCAACCCACTTGCACACCAGAAGGCTCACTGTAAGCATATACCATATGTAAGCATATTGGTCTCTTTAAAGGTGACTGACACTTGAAAAACACTAGGTTTTGCAAACTCTATGTGACCAAAGGAGACCTATACCTGCATATACCACACAATACACTGTTGTGCAGAAATTCCTTAAATGCTCTGAAACTGGTGCCTTCTCATAGCCAGTAAACTGAAAAAAATTGTCCAGAATAGTCTGTACAGACTCTTCTACCTTTCTAAAAAATATTTCACCTTGGCTGTTTTCCGATTATTGCTTATTATGCAATTTAATCCCAATTATTTTTTCACTAGTTTTCTCTGTCAGGATTTTGAATCATTGTTGCTTAATTGTTTTGGCATATCCAGTTCCCCAGATGCTGCAAGCTATCACCTTTGTCACTTCGTATCCATTTCATACTTTTCCAGATCATGACAAACAAACCTATCCAGTTAAGCATGCATGTCAAGAGCTCTGAAAGAGAGCCTACCAGACAAGGACGTGACTCAAGCTCATAGACAGAAGATGAAATTTGTAGAGAATTTTGTCCAGTTAGTGGGTGCTGTCTCCTTTACCTTTTTCTTCTTAAACCAAATAATTCTCTACCCCTCTTTGGTACAAATTGTAAACCTGTCTATTAAAGTAAAGGTTCTTTCCCTTACCAACAGGTGCAGAGGCCTGGGAGAGGTTCAGTGTCGCTTGAAAACTATCTTTACTTCCACTTAACACGTGGATGACAATTTCTGAAACATAAATTTTTGTTTCATGTTAAGCATCTGGAAAGCTGCCATCTGTCTGCTCTTTTTTCCATTTCAGATATAAGACGTTATTTCAATTTATCTGTATAGAGGGTGAAATTCAGGATATATTTGTACCCAATTACTTTGAAATTAGATAGGTATCATGTCATAATATTTCTGTGTAATGTTATGAATTTTTTTTAAACAGAATATTACTACTGGAAAGAGGTTACACATTGCTTATGGATATGCTTTGGAAGTCCAAAGACTTCAAAGGACACCTCTTTCCACATCACATGCAGAGGGTGGCAGGATAAAAGGAAAGAGACCTTGACATTTCTTCCTGTTATGCCTTTCCTTCTGGATTTCTTACTGCCAGATAAGACGCTGCAACCTAACCAATCATTTTTCTGAAACTGAGTCTTAAATGCAGTTTTGGGAGTGAGTTCAAAGCAGTGTAAGGTCTGCCTTGTTACCATCTAGATTAACTTTTCTACTCCCATGGGTGGCAAGCAAACGTGTTCTGAATAAGCATGACAACAAAAAATTAATCCCGTTTCTATAGCCTTACTCAGTTTTTACAATTTAATATTCTGAAATGAAAGATGTACTTTTGCCTGGAACACATGCTCTCTTTAAGTAAAATGCTGGTGCAAAGTGTCCTGTCGGGAGTGATAACAAGACTTGTACCCTTTACATCGTCTGTTTCTTAACTTAGAGTTTTGGTTTTCCTGTGCAGTCAGTATAATTCTTTTTTATGTGGAATTTAGAGGGCCTGTGCAAATATTGTAGTCAACAATCCTTCTTCAGCTAGTAGATCAATTTGGAATAGAATAAAAGTAAAAAAATAATTACAGAAGGAAAAATTTACAGAAAGGAACATTTGATGTTACACACCTCAATTTTTCCACATCTAGCAAAACTATCTTCAGCTTTCAAAGAGGTTCTTCCATTTAGGACTCTTTTTTCATATCTCAGCATCCTACTTAGGCAATTTTTCATAATTGGTAGCCTTGCAGCAGCCTCTAATCATTTGTAGATTACTGAAAATATAGATTTTTGAAAATTATAACTCGCATAGATAACTGTAGAGATATAGTTACATAGATAACTGCTATTCAGATACAGGGACTTAGATTTATTGGAAAATTTCCAGCAGCTCTTTGAGTTTTTTTCTCTTGCACTTTTTCATGTGCATATACAGCTTATGTGTCCTTCCATTAAATGTGTACTGGCTGAGACCAGTATAAAATCAAGCTGGAAAAAATGTAGTACCCTATAAGTAGGCTTCATTCTATACATAGTTTCTGGCAAAGGTTTTGCATGTAAAGGAAAATTAACATAGTATCTTTGTGTTAGATCTGTCAAGGGAAAATAGTAAAATGTATTTCTGCCAGCATCATTTCACAGCTTGTATTTGCTGGAAAATGCTGTTTTATTAGCACATGTTCCCTCAGTCTGTGAGACTATTAAAGTGTTGATCATGTGTCCACTGCCAGTTTTACTTTAATTCTTTATTTGTCATTTACCGTGATCTAAAAGTCACTTGTCTGTCTTTTTGTTTGTTGAGAACCAAATAAATATAATTTTTTCTTCACTCTTCACAAAAGGCTTGCAGTATTATGCACAAATTGCTATCTTGCTTTGTAGTTGTTTGTATTTTAAAATCCAGTTATCCAAGGCAGAGATTCTTGTTATGGGATAAAAATAATAGCAGCAAACTTTTCTTAAAATTAAGTTGAACCAGTTTGGTTCAGTTATATATTTTTGAAAGTTTTATCAAATTATACAACAATATAAGTGTTCTCACAAATTCTGCTTGAATTACGTCTCTGCTTCAAGTAGGAATGATATTTCTTCTTCCCCTCATAACACAGAAGTGTGTTTTACAAGGCAAAGCAGCTACAACAATAGGTTTATTTATTGCTGTGAATAGCAAAACCTTTACATAGTTTCAGAGGTATGGGTGGTTATAGGATATAGGTTTATTTTCAGTGACATGGAGACATCATGCACCCAGCCCACCTGTTTATTTCTGTTTGTATTTATTACTGCATACTATAGTGGTGCAGCTGATATCCAAACATCTTTTCTTTTGAGTAACACAGGCTCTGGATACAGCAAGAGAGACATTAATGCTCTAGGAGGACACTTCTTTGAGGGCTTTTATTATTTAAAGTTTCTGTGGAAACCATTAAGTGTTAAGATGATAGAATTCCTTACCTCCTATCTTTTAACCTTGCCTGTATTCAAAGCTCTTTTAACAGAAACACTGCAGCAAATTGCATAAGACACCGACTTCTCTTTGCTCTCTTCCAAAAACTTTCTCTTTCCATCTGCAAACAGCAATTTGGGCCTTCTCCACCCACCCCTCTCACTCCCTGTGCTGATTTGTCCTTTTCGAAAGAACTTTTATTCACTTTTTGTATGGTGCTAAAACAAACAGAAAAGACTCATTTACAATCATATACAGCCATTGATGACGAGGCTCATTGTCCTGTGCTGTTGATGATACAACCACTGCCCATTCCCCTCCCAACCACACGGCCAAGTGCTGTTCAACTGACAGCCTGCAGAATTGTTAATATTTCTCGGTCACCCTGCTCTCTGCTTCCACCAGTTACACACTTTCTCCTCAAGAAGCAAGGAGAGAAAAAACTCGGAATTTAATTAATTTTTGGTGAATTTTTCTACCCGTTGTTAAATGATTCCTGTTAATGCTGATGGCTATTTTTAATGCTTTGCTCTTGCTCTCCTCTGAGTCACTGCACACTAGTCCACCCAATCCTTTTAAGTGTAACATATTCGCTAAGAGCATTTCCTGTAGCCTAAAAAATGCCCACCCCTCAGCAATTTCCACATTTTATCTGTGCTGTTCTGCTTTTCTTGTGGCTTTTAATCAATGTGTCCTTGAGTAAAGGTCAATATTTACATCTTGCATTGCATAAATACAGATTTAAAAGCTGATATACATATTCTATTAGGGTACGTGCACGTGCAGGTGCAAACTTATAGAGAGATCAGTGTCCTGCACCCACTCTGTGTTGGAAATAAGATGGAAGTGAGATCTGTGTTCAGCTTGCCAGCACCAGACATCCCCTTGAACACCCCGGACGTGCCTTGGCTCTATGGTTCCCCCAGACATGCCTTGCTCATGGGGACATTAGCTTTGACTGCTGCTCTTTGGCTGTGGCACTGGTATGGTCAGGGTTCCAGCTAAATGCAAATTGTTCCAGACACTGCCATTGTTGGGGGTGAGAGTGAAGAACAAACGCAGAGGCAAAAGCTTTTTTAATTATGTACTTTCCTACAAATCTATGCCAAGCTGTATACAGACAACAGAAAAATCCGTAACTTCTGTTAAGGAAAAGATACATAACTGATAGGATTCTCTCACAAAAAGATTTCCCTTTCTATTTGCCAGTAGACACCATCTTTTCCATGAAGTGGAATGGGGTGTATCAGACATGGTAAGTGTTATCCTAAATCTACTCCTGTCAAAGACTGTAGTAAAACTTCAGACACTGCCAAGAATTTAGTCTAATTCAGAAAATGGTGGAAATCTTACCTTTGGACTAGTTAGATGTTTGATTATTTTCGTGTCCAAGGAGCATAATAGTGTATGTTTTTGGTTCTGTTTGAAAATAAATTCTAAAAGAATTTGAAGAGAAGGAGTATGCTTGCCATATTTTATTTGTATTATTATTACTACTAAATGTTGATTAGTGGAACATTTTGTTATGGCATGACTTTTCCTACTCTTCCTTGATTTCTGGTAACTTCACTTATAAAATAATATGTTGTTGAAAATCTTCTCTTTCTTTACTTTTTAAATAATATGATGTACTCTGTGGTGTGCATTTCTAGGAATAAAGCTCACTCATTCTTCACACTGCATTGTTTTCAATGAATTAGTTATTTACAGTGCAGCCCAAGAGACTAATGGTTTTCTTGACTATTTGCAATGCCATTCTCCTCATGCCTTAATAAAGATGCACGGTATTTAACTGCCAGGAATCGGAGATCTCTTTATTTTAATCAGCAAGTGTGCTTTTCCTATCATTTTCCTTGGAACAAAATATATCCTAGAAGACTCCTTGCACTGCTCCCCTAGCTGTCGATTTGGAGTGAATTAAAGGAAACATATTATGAAAGGTGAATAGCTAGAGAAAAAAAATAAAGTCTAACATTAAACTATAAATGTTTCAGCATTTTGTTCAGTCAAACCTTGGGGCAATGTCTTTTCAATGTCATGCTTTAGTAAAAGTCTTTTTAGCTAATGCATGTCTTTCCAAACAAAACAGACAAAAGCTTCTATTTTAAAAACAAACAGCTAAGTGATTTGCTGTACGCTTGCCATGAATAGTAAAGAGTAGATTTGTGGTGAGTTCCTCTCTTCAATTAGCACATTGCTGTAACCTGACTGCTGTTGCTGTTTGGATGAGTACTGTCTTATTACAATGCATCACAGGATATTAGTTGAAGAAATTCATGAAACAGATTATGAAAAAAAACCAGTACCATGAAGTATTCTTTGGATTGGTTTAAAATACTTCAATGTTTCCCTNTCCGAGTAAAGCTCTGGAGTATCCAGGGATAGGTATTGTATAAAAGTGCTTTTAAAATAGATTTTCATAACATACTTGAGAAAGTTTTATTTTACATAGCCGGGATGTGTACATGTTGTTTTAAAAATAGAAGCATTTTTAGGGCGTTTTCTTACTACTATGTCGTAAATGTAGTGATATTTCAGGGTTTCATAGTTAAATAGAGTGGAAAAGAATTTTTTAAAAATCATATCTTTGTTAAATTTATCTGCTGTAATATTTTAAATGGTTTTCAAAATTTTTACAGCTGTTCCAGACAGAGCAGCATTTCAAAGCAGTAGTAACATTAAAGTAGAAAAACATTACACCGACAGCTGAATGAAAGGGAGAATGGAGGCTGACCAGAAAATTTGTCAGAAGCTTCAGGCAATGAAACAATAAAGAAAAGAAAGGGCTGGCAAAAGGGAATATATTATGATTGCAGCTGCACTTTTTAATGCTGACTTCTAGAGATTCATGAAAATCTCTTTTTCAAGATGATACTTACCACTAGTATTATATAGACAAATCATTAAAAGATTAAAAGAATGAAATAGAAAAGCTAAATCAAGCATAATTTACTTCTGTTTCTACAGATTTTGTGGCAAAATTCCATTTGAAGATCTTTAAACAAATTTATTTAGTCTTCACACTTGGAGGTTATTAAAGATTTTTCTCCTGATATTTTTCTGCTTGGGCATATTGGTCATCTGCTACCTTTAAGGTTCTTTGGCCCGGGAATCTGCCTATGTGTGTGTCTCCACATAAGGTTCACTAAAACTAGAAAAAAGGACACATGAATGGTTGATGGTGGATTTGCACTTCTGCAAAGTTGGTAGTGGATCCTCACCAGAAAGATGCAAAACGCATCTCCGTTACCGCATAATGAATGTGATCTCCTGAGTTATGATTGATACCAAGGTATATAAGAGAGAAACCAGGTGTTAAAAACAAATTCTTAAGAAAATATCATGATTGTTCAAATATCTAGAGTGTGGTGAATACTGTCAAGAGCGAACAGAAATGAGCCTGTCTTATGACCTGCACTTTCTAAATCATGGATGATTAAATGTTAATGTAAACACTTTTGGCAATAAATAATACTGAAAGATATTAGAGAAATTCACAGTACTTTACACAGGAGTTCCTATTTTTTTAACTCAATTATTGGTCTTCAACAAGTTCCATAGCAGAAAAATCAGGAATTATTTGCTGCATTATTCACAGCTAGGATTTTTTTTTTTTAAATGAGAGACATTGGGAATTTGCATTTTAAAAGCATGAGATGAGTAGGATGAGCAGTTAGGCAAATGCCAAGCTCCTAACAGGAAATAAATTTTTTTTTGAAGTCTAAAAGACCACAGTGTTTTCTTGAAACATAAATATGTGAATGTGCAGTCATTCATACAGTGTAGAAATTAAAAGAGTGGACATACCTTCTCAGTTCAACACAGTACAAGTGAGTGGAAAAATATGATGGCTTTTATATAAAGATATATAAATTTACACATATGTTTATATTTAAATATTTGCACATACCTGTGCATAACAGACATATGGATTTTTTTAAAGGCAGCTTGTAATTCTGCACACTGTTTTTTGATGGGGCTGGGTTTTCAGATGGTACAAATCTGACTGCTAGCAGTGCAACATTCAGGTTTTTAAATCCTGGTTTCCATTGTTTTTGGATACTGTGTTCAAACATAAAGAAAGAAAGATGTTATTGTATTAACTAAGGATTAATTTTTGCTCATTGGTAGTGAAGCCATGATTGAATTTACAAACTGTGAAGAAGTAAGTGGTTCTAAATCCTTTAGTATTTTAGTATATTATTTATATATGGTATGTAAGTTGCAGAACAATTACCCATTTGTGGCATGAAAACCACTTCATGGGTATTGGTATGCAACTGCCTGGAAAGTCAAGAGTGCAAATATGATGCCTGAGAAAGGACTGAGAATGAGGAAATTATTAGATTATATAATCATGAATTACCAGCTGTAAAATAAATTTGAAATTGCTTCAAAACATGTGACCTTTTCTGAACAAAACTATATAGATGTACATATCCGTACAGACTATATGTAAAATGACTGTAATAATTATGAAGTCTCTTTTCTACATACTAAATTTATCAGATGTAAATCAAACACTGTCCCTAATAAGATAAGATGCATTTTTCTAACCCTTCATGAGTAAAAAGTGTTTATAGATAAGCTTCCATCACACGAAACTGTCTTTGACTGAGGGCAATGATTATCCAAATGTGATCTTGGAGATGGATAAGGGGCTACAAAAATCTCCACATTTGGCAAGGAGTGAAAAAGTGGTTGTGCTAACTTGTTTCCAAAACACTGAAAATTTCTGATGATTCTTGGAGGTTTCAAATAGGTGCCAGAGACAGAAAATGAACAGAGATTGGGCTGTGCAGTCAAGCTGAAAGTAAATATTTTACAGATATTGAAATAAGTCATATATCGTGTATGCAGATAATTTGTCTATACAAGTAAACCATGCAGCACTCGTACTACAGTACCTGTTTGACTTCTCTACCACAAAGTACATCTGAGTATGTAGACACTGACAGTATAATAACATCACAGAAATTTTTCTAGAACTTGGTTTTCATAGCACTTTCGCCTACAGCTGTATTTGCTAGTGCACGACAGTGATGTGACACCTTTCCTGCAAGGTCTTTTGTGGAATGCATCAGCTGTACAGAAGGAAAACAAAATATAAGTCTTGACTAAATCTTGTGGTAGAAAGGACTCAAACTGGGAAACTGTTCAACACAATTTGCATATTATGCAGATGAAAAGCTAATGACAAAAGAGTGTATTGGCAAACTCTGCCTTGTTATCTGGCAGTGATGTGTATAGCAGCATGAATACCTAGACATAAGCTCTACTAATGTTATTTTGCAATTAAGAAAATAAAGTCAGAGAAATGCAGTGAGAACTTCATATGTAAATAAGATTCAGTTGTGATGAACCACATAATCCCATACAATCCAAATAATCCAGTTCACTTTGGGACACAGGCATCATGATTGTGTGTTATTAATTTCGAATGGTGGAAGAGGGAAAGTAGCCAAGTGCTTATTGAATCCTCATTTCTACTTTAAGCGGCTGCTTCTTCATCCTTGCTTGCCAGTTCTGAGTGTATTTCAAGGAACATTACTGAGAACAAAATCGAACACCATCAATATTAATGATCTGAACTAGAAAGATGGCTTTTAGTGTGCAAATTAATTACCCTAATCACAGGGTTTTTTGTATCCATTTTAATGAAATAACTATTTATTTCACTGAGTCCTGAGCTTTTCTTTTGCAAATAAGGCACATTTACATGATAAATACGTGAAATTTAAATGGATGACTAAATTAAATTGAGGGGGGAAAAAAGACCTTTTTAAATACAATTTTCATAGGAAAACTAGCTAGATTAATGGGTTGGTGAGCTGACTGGCATCTGTGATTAAATCTTTTTAATGTATGTCAAATAGAATTTAATGGACCTCAAGAAATGTCTACATAGTAATATTCAGGGTTTAGCGAAGATGCATTTTATCTCCTATTATTGAATTGTAGACAGCTGAAGGCATATTGCTTGTTGCTGCCCAGTACAGTATAGAGAAACTCTGTTTGAGAAGAGTAGTGATATCAATTTGCATTTCTACTTTCCTGTGTTGTGTGTCCTTTCCCCTGAAAGTATTTTTTTCCTACCTACAGGAATTTAAAACAAGAAACGCCACTCTAACATGGTGGTTTCTGATTGTTTGCATAGTCTTCTGATTTAATCATCACATGTACATTAGTTTCATGCTGTTGTTTTCTAATAACAACAAGAAACAGAAAAATGCTTAGTTCAGGGGGACTTTAAACACATCTTTTAGATTCTATGTGTTTTGAAAACTTTATTTATTGTGGCAAAGCTTTGAAGGGCTCCATATTCAACAGGAGCAAGATTTAAAACACATTCCAGCTCATTTTTTGATAACAGTCCTGCAGAACAGAGCATCTTTCTCTGCTTGCTTTTTTCCCAGTCGAGCCACCAGAGACATCTCCAGCTTCCTTTGATTTGAAATGATCAATGGCAGCTGCGGCAGGCAGGCAGTGTGCCCCAGGCACAATGCAAACAAGTCTCTCTCCCAGCTCACTAGGATTTACATTTCAATTGCTGCCACATTTTTAAAGATAATTATAACCTTTTTATATTAATATTTTTCTGTGGTGTCTCTGATATTTTAACAACATAAATATTAATTTAGCATATCAAGGAGAACAGCTTTCTTCACTCCAATCACTCGAACAAAAAATATCTCCCAAAAACACAGGGCATCAAACATGGCATCTCCATCTCTGAGCATTAGCCACACTTTGGAGGGGGGTGTCTGCTGGATTTGATTTTGCATGGCTCTGCACTGTTTTAAAGATTAGCAGAGGATAACCTTTCCTTTTGACTTGAGACCAAACTGTCCTGCTACAACAGCAGAATGTGTTCACTGTCTAAGCTGACATCTGTGACTTATGCGGCTCCAAACAGTGTCTTTACCACAGTGAAAAATATCAGTTAGATAAAGCTGCCTTGATAAAATTGATTTTCTTGGAAAGAGAAAACGGGAAATTGCTGCTGGTGGTGCTGAGAATTTCTGGAGTTTTGTGTTTCATACGGCAGTCTTTTTTTATTCCTGTTACCACTTCGGTCCTTTATATACTTCCCCTTTTGCATAAGGAAAAAGCCATCACAGTGTATAAACAGATGTTGCTTTACCTACCCAGATCATATGCCGGATCATAATAAATTTTTTTGCAGCCTGCCCTATAAAATTTTATCATGTAGCATATCTGACTTATCTAAGTCTTCCCCACTGCTCTTCCTCTTCTGTTTCTAATGCAACTACAACATTCCTACCTGGTCTTTAGTGCTGAGCAACAATCACAATTTTTAGATTCAAACACTTGTGGAAATAATGCTTTTCCCATAGCAACCGACAAATAAGGGGAATTAGTACGTGTCACAAAGATACTTGATATCAATACCCATCAAACGTTACAAGGAGGTCATTCTGCTGCACTTCTTGATAACGTGCAGAGTTACAATCATTGCCTTGGAATCTTTTTATGGGCAAGACCTTAATTTCCTACACACCAAAGCCATGAGCTTGAGCATCGCTTGAAGCTGACTAGAGGAATAAAACTGCTCATGAAATATGCATGACTAACACATATGCTGCCAGGGGAACCTAGTATATTATGTATGACCCTTCTGTAATTGTAAGAAAATGATATTCATTTAAATGGATGTTTATAACAGTTAAAGGTACCCGTAATGAGACAAAGGTCATACGCCTAAAAACACAGGTTTAGCCCACTATTTCTGGCCTTGTTTGAAAAGACTACGACTTTTTCATAGTTGTTTCTCCTGCACGTGTGATCTATAATTATGTAGCTTGAAAGAGTCTCTGTCTTTATTTTTACGCCATATACAGTCTTAAATGAAATGCAATTCTAGTATTGTGTGCATACATCTGGGTAGTATCTAGGCAGCATATTAAAATTCACATCAAACCTAAGTCCTTTTCCAGCTGCTGTTGTTCAGGGCAGCTACAGATATTTTTATCATTATTATTTGCCTTTATGAATTGTATATTTTCTTATTTTTCAAACAATCCAAGTCTTCTACAGGGGAGATTCTTTTTCAGCTTACAAAATAGCTGCAGCATTGTTTGTGCATTTCTACTTCAATCAGCCCTCCTCCACGCAAAGCAAGTTTTGAGCAATATGTTTTAATTTGTTTCTTCCTAAACTATAACATATTTGTAATGCCAATTTGGCTTTATCTTTGCATGAATACATTCTCAGAGTTCAGGGAGAGATGTTACACAGAACATTGCACTCAGTGAAAGCCAGATTCAGTGCAGTAAATGAACCCTTTGATTAGTGCTGCAGAGCTTCACCAGAAGCTTTCTGCCTCGGTTAAGGATCTCCGCAAAGCCACCTGAAACTTTTTTGCTGCACTCATGAGAACGAATCTACAGCCCTGAAAAGCCATAGGTCAAAGCAGAGAAAACCTATTTACCAAAATTCAAATTGTTTGTAGAAAAAACCAACAAATTTCAAGACATGTCACTGCTGCAGAAGTGACTCGAAGTCTGGATGATGTTATGCTCAAGGAAGTGGGCCAAGTTCATCTTGTTCTAAATGACATTGATTTAAAACCACACTATCAACAGAAAGTAGCTGATAAATCTTTTTTAAAACATCAAAGTGGGTACTTGGTCTTCCTTCGGGCCAAGACAATACTGACCAGCAGAGCGCTGTTGCTGTCTTATAACAGGCTTGAAGTCAGACTCTCTAGGGTAGAAGAAAGAACTGCGGATATTTCAGAAGATGGTTTTTTATACTATCTGCTGGAAAAGAGTTTGAAAAAGCCAGGTAATCAGGTATCAGAAAGCTCAAAAAACACAGGCCTTTATGTTCCCCGTGTATTGAGTTTCTGAGGAAGCACAGGTTTGGAGCTTTCTGTTTGGCCTCTTCAGGATGGATATGAGTCCTGTTCAGAGCCGGGCTCCACCTCATTCTCTCTAACAGGTTGTACAGTCTAATAGTCACATAGACTGCCTGCCCATATTCTTTGAAGTTCATGAAAAACCTGGCTTGTTTTAACTTAGGTTACCGAATAACATGTGAGAAACCCCAATGCTAAAATTGTTCTCTTACCTTTTTTTGTACCAGCAGTAAAAGAATGGACTAGTGACTGCATCCCAAAGCAGGTCCATTTTATCTGCAGGTGAGAGAAATATCACTCAGTCTGCTGATGTAAGTTCAGGAAAAAAAAAATTAAAAAAGAAAAAAAAAAGAAAAAAGAAAAAAAGAAAACCCTAAACCAGTCCCTTTACTCACTATAAATAATTTCAAGATGTTTATTTATTAAACTGCTGATTCATCCTATCTGGTATGAGAAATTTCCTGAATGAGAATATTTGTATCTATATACCAACCAGAGAACAAGAACAAAATCTGATCTGCTTTTTGCAGTGCTTTTTAGTCCCAGCTGAGGTCACAACATGGATTTCTGAATTCAGTCCAGTCCATGAAATAGGATGATAAGGACTGCAAAAACTGTAGTTTAACTTGGAGAAAATCTACAACTGTACAAAGCACAAGCCACTTGTCTTTTCAACTTCTTATCTATTTTCTTGCAGCATGGGTAGTATGCGCCCTATTCCTGACATGAGCTCCAGTCCATTTTCCTGTTGTCAGAGGCTACTATTTTCTAAAAATTTTCCCTAAAAATCTACCTCAGATAAAGTGAAACAGAAAAAATCAAAGAAAATTGGAAAAATAATCTGGGCACAGTAACAGATGGGTGTCACTGCACTACTTAGGCCTCTAATTTATCAATCAAATGAGACATCTCTATCAATCTTCTGTAGCAAAAATATAAATGTCACAAGCTTTGGTGACCAGCCCAAGACAACTGGATATAATACCAAATACAATATGTATAGCAACAGCAGCACAAGGGGCTCTAGTAAGCATTGATAATTCAGCTGTGCTGCCTAAATGCAGGCATACACCTGCAAATTGCCTCTTAGCTTGAACAGTACAAGGAAAAGAGACACAAGAGTGTGATGGAGGTTCTGGAAAGCTGAAGGTGATTAAAAACAGCTGATCAACCTTTCCACAAAAATCTGAAAGAAGGATGGAATTCAAGAGCCAACAAAATGTACTTAGGTAACTGACCCTTTGAAAGCAGAGATATAAATTGCAAACTATGCTTTAGTGTTCTCAATATGCTCTGACAGCTATACTGCACACACCACTTCTAAGCCTAGCTTTTATGTAAATTAATCATGTTAATTAGTAGAAAGCATTGAACTCATGCCATTAATCCTATTCCTTTACTTGAAATGGAAGAAAAGTTTCCAGTTCAGTCAGGAAATGGGATTGTTTTCTTCTTCTTCTTCTTCTTCTTCTTCTTCTTCTTCTTCTTCTTCTACTTCTTCTTCTTCTTCTTCTTCTTCTTCTTCTTCTTCTTCTTCTTCTTCTTCTTCTTCTTCTTCTTCTTCTTCTTCTTCTTC
>VZTF01005116.1:35286-49842 GCA_013397755.1 Cnemophilus loriae
TCTTTTTCTTTTTCTTTTTCTTTTTCTTTTTCTTTTTCTTTTTCTTTTTCTTTTTCTTTTTCTTTTTCTTTTTCTTTTTCTTTTTCTTTTTCTTTTTTTCTTTTTCTTTTTCTTTTTTTCTTTTTCTTTTCCTTTTTTTCTTTTTCTTTTTCTTTTTTTCTTTTTCTTTTTCTTTCCTTTTCTTTCTTTTTCTTTCCTTTTCTTTCTTTTTCTTTTATTCTCTTTTCTTTTGTTTTTTTTTTTTTAATCTCTTGTGAGGGCTTACTATATCTTTTATCTATCTTGAAACCTAAATAGAAGCTGTAAGAAGCCTGTGTCTCACAAACACACAGTTATACTGGGCACCCTTCATGAAAAGGGCATCCACATCAATATGCTGCTCCCTGTCAATGGCAGTAATGCCTTTTCAACAGGCAAGCACCCCATGAGCTTTTCTTTTGCTTTGTGAGCTATTAGAAAACCAAGAACAGAGATTAATATGAAAAATAAGAGGAAGCACTGCCTAGCATGATTTTGCAATACCTGAAATACACAGGATTTTATCAAACAATTTTTTCTAAACAGTGTCTGGACATGAATGTAGTGTCTCTGTGCATATTTTATGTGTTCCTTAAGAAAGCTGTACAGATACACAGTACTTATGCACCATTACAATCAGGGTTCTCTGGAGACATTTTTTCACTCTTCCAACTATATTGATTGCTAGAGGGATATTCCTGGGATGATCAACAAGACTGCCTTTCTTTTTTTTTTCCTCAGGTCAATTAGGAAACAGCNTTGTTTGTTTGGTTGGTTTTTGGTTGTTTTTGTTTTTGTTTTCTCTTTGTCTTATGATAGCTCTAGGACTTTCCGTGCCTTTGTGATATGGTAGTGGTGAACAAACTTGTGCAAGATAAAGCACAGTGCACTACAGTTACAAAAATTAATTTTTCATGTAGCAGTTAAGAGTGTTAAAAGTGCAGAGATATTACCTATCTTAAGGTGTGAATTAGGTGGTTTGAATGACCTTGTAAATTCTCACTGTTAGAAGCAGTTACCTGAAAGAACCAATTACCCCAAATCGTCTTCAACTCTGCTTTTCAAAGTATATGTTTAGCTTAACTTTTTATACTTGCACCACTACCTGTAAATCATTCTAAACCAAATAGTAATTTCTTCAATGGTTTATTTGGAAGGATTGGAAGGAAATGGAATACTGAGCTAGAATTATCAAGGACAGTGATCCTTAGTTCACACAAGTATATTGTTGTGCCTGTAAGAACTGCTCATTTATCCACAAGGTGCACCAGCAGAGATGAAGCAAAAAAAAGGACAACCTGAAACAGCACAACAGATAACAAATTGGGACAGCACATTATTTTATTACCTAGAGTCATGTGTCAAGGCATAACGTAGAAATCACAGCAGTGTACTGAAATGCTGTTTTATATAAAGGCTGAGAGAGATCTACTGAATAGTAAACTTTGAATAAGAATTAGTCCTCTGAGTATTTAGTCCCAAAAGATGATAGAACACAGAAAGCTAAAAACTCTGCAAAGTAGAAATATTTTATAATTTTGTATCTGTATGGAATCTGCTAGTCTAGCTACAGCCAAAAGCTTTTTAATCTTCTCTCTGAAGGATACTTTGAGAACTTACCGAATAAGCATTATGCTGTGGTAGGAAGGGAAAAAGTGTTCATGTATGGATATGAGAAGTCATACAGATGAAAGAAGTTACAAAACCAAGCTACAATGAGCAATCAGCATCAGGATGTGTGCATATTGCAAACAGCTAGGAGATCAGACAGTAACCAACAGCAGTATTGCAAGCTGCAACCTAGAATTCCACAGACTCTGTATTCCTTAGGAATACAGATGTATTTAGTCGAATTTTCTTTATTGCCTAGTAAATTTAATATCCTTACCCTTGCTGTATCTTCTCTACACCCACACTAAGACATGTGCCTATACACACTCATTATCTACATGTGCAACCCTGTTGTACTTGAAACCAACTCCTTCCAGAACAGCTTCCTTGCTGCATCACATTACTAGTACAGTTTCAGCCATTTATACATCTCAAAGGGACTCAAAGAGTCTATTCTTCTGCTCAGTAGGAAGTCTTCAGCAAAGGTTCTCAACTAGAGTCTAACAGAATTTGGAGAGTTTATTGGGATTTTTTATTGCCTTGTCAGGATAATAATTTTGTGGGAGATACAGCCAGGATGTTCAGACTGCCTGACTCTGTCTCAATCCTGGTACCCAGCACTTGAGGCATCAGTGATCCTCAGAGACGTGGGAGCAGTTCCTGCAGTGGGCTAGCTTGTAAAACTGAGGGAGTTTTTCTGAGCAAGCTTACCTGCATTAACAACACTAGATTCCAGATAGTTGCAGTGCATCAGCAATTCAAACTAAAAGAATAACAGTAGCTGAGCAGAACAAACTTCCAACTGTGAAGCAATTATAGTGCTGTTGAATGGCTGATTGCTTGTGTGTGGTCCCCTTGGTTCCCTGATGTGGTGTGCTTATAGTTTTGCAATTGGATAAAATAGATTGGAATGAGTGCTGTCATACAGAACCGCCAGCTGTTCCACTGTTAATAAAGACACTATTTAGCTATTAATACATCCCATTCTTCTCCGCTGTGCTTATTCAAACAAAGTAGTTCTGTTTGTAGAGAGGGTGTGACTGCACCTGTTCTGGATTCAGGAATTCACGGCCTGTGAGAGACCCCTTGATACTCTTCAGTAACAATGCCAGCTTCCAGCCAGAGCGCCATACAAAGACCAGACAGAATGGGCTTGCTTTTCTGACAGATTTTGCAGACGGTGTTCTAAAAACATACAGGCCTTGCAGTTAGCTTCCTACTGCTTATGTTTATAGTTGGCCTTTAGTATAAGGATCCTCTCAAGTTTCATTTTTTCATTCTTCACAGGCACAAAGAAAAAGGGCTAAAATAAGTATAACTTGAGGAGTATGGCCTAAATCATACCTTGTATTTGATTTTACTGGAGAATTGTCTTGATTCCTTGCATTTTGAGGGAATGGACAAAAAGGGCCAAGTCTTATTCCAGCATTAGACCATTGCTCTCAGCTAACTTTCACTGAAAGAGAATAATTTTCAAAATACATGGAAGTTTCCCCAGAAGGTATGTATTCTTGTGTTGGTAAAACAAAACTGATGCTAAACCTGGCTTTAAAAAAAAAAATCCATACAGGGAGGATCCTAAATATTTAATTTCACTAATTAGCGTTGCTGGTGCTTTTTCAATATGTCTAGATTCTAGAGGAAGAGGAAGGTTGCAGGTGGCTCATGATGACTTCAAGACCTTAATTTGGCTTCACTAATGACTTGCAATATGAGCTTGAGTAAATTATTTCTTTTTTCTTTGGCAAAAGATGCTGCTGTTATCATCAAGTTCAACTGTGGGAAGTGTTCACCATAACTGCCAGTGGTGGTTACCTGGATTATAGATAGTAAGCATGTTTTATTAGCCCTCTTCAGCATTGGTTTAAGGCAGTGACAAATCCTCTGAAAATCCCCTACCTTCTTTGGACAGTGGGCTTGGAATAGTGTGAGAAGTTATCTCCCTAATATAATCCCATTTCTAAAGCTAATTTGTAGCATATTAAAGCAAATAACTCTATTAATTTTAATTAATGAGTAACGATGCGTAATGTAATAACTGCAGACTGAATATCAGTTCAAACATTGGATCTATGACCAGCTGTGATAAAAGGTGTGAAAGAACTGCTTCTTGGCCTTGTGTAAGTTGTTCAAACTGGGCAGAGGGGGAGAAGCCACCACTAAAAGCTAGTGCTGATAAATTAGAGAACACTGACTAAGGGTTTTTGAAATAATGTGAACTGATTAAATAAAATGCCAGTAAAGAGACAAAGAGACACTGTTCATTGTTTGTACTTTTTGTTTAGGCATACACCCATGTTTCCACTACAAACTTAGGTATATTAACCCTCTGAGTAACAAAATATGACTATCTTCCAAGTAATCCATCTTGGGATGCCAAGAAAGCTAAACTGTTTTAAAATTCACTTTTAACTGAAGTTAAAAACTATTTCTTTTTAAGTGTAAAGATTAGAGAAAGGATTTTAAAAGATATTTGTACTTTCCTAAAGTAATTTTTTTTAAATGTTTCACTCTTGTGAAGCAGGTTTTTAACTTAAAATATTTATTGTCTCAAGATAGTGTTTAAAAATTAAGTTAAAAAAAAAATTGTTTGTGACATACAGTAAGAATGTAGGTATAGTGCTTACCTGCTACTTGCCCTAAGAGCCATAGTTCTGACAATAATAAACTTATTCTCTAGAATTATCCACTGCCTAGCCAGGAAAGCTGGTGATATGAATACTAGTGAGAAGCTGTTTCTTTAACTATTTCCCTGTCCTAGTTTCATTTTCTACTGAGAATGTTGGAGATTCAGTGTTTGCTTGGGAAGGGCAGGCACAGTTCTGACTAGATCTGTGCCTGGTGCTCATGGAGTGGGCTGCAGATGCAGCTCCTGACTATGCCCCACCCTTTCTGAATAAACTTGGGAAAAAATATCTCATCTCTGGAGCACTGCTCCCTATATCTATCTAAGAAGTCGTAAAGGCAAACTTATTCATTCCTGAGAATGAACTTCCATCTTGTCTTTTCTGTTTAGGTAGGAAGTTCTTCTGGTCACGAACTGTTCTTTACTTTGGGCCTTTATCATGAGGAGTGTAAGGAATGGTTACTCACACTGATGCTCCTTAAGTGTTAGTGCAAATAAACAGATAATCAAATAGATGATGAGACACCCTTCATGCTAAACCCTGATTAATAGCTTTTCAGAATAAAAATAGTGAAGATCATTCAAATACTATCTGCCTTAGTAACTGTTTTGTTGTTCAGCTCCTGTTTTCTTTAAACTCCATGGGAAAATACAAACAGGAAGTGCAACAACCTGTGGACTGAACAAAAGAAGAAGAGAGAAGAAAGAGGATGGTAAACTAAATGAGCTAAATATAAATAAAACAAATATAAACATGAGCTCTTTTCCTGTTGAAGAAAGCAAGCACTTGAATTTATCATCCAGTGCAATTTGATTAAACATGCCACTGTTTACAAATATAATGTATCTGCTCACTTGTTGGGGTTTGAATTATTGATGTGCTTTTTTGTTAAACTAGGTCAGAGAAATATTTAGACAAAGGCATTTTGTAATATGAATAAATAGACAACAAAATTAAAGGAATCTGTGCTGATGTCTTATGAAGTTTACACCCAACACATTTATTCTTAGTTGCAGACTGCACTTGTGTGTGAGTCTCACAGTATAACTCTGGGCTCCATTCTGCTCTTGTTAATCAGCTTTAGTCTGATGTAAATGTTTTGATTTCCTGGAATTACTCCCAATCCACAGCAATGTAAGAAGGAAGAATTCAGCCCATGAATTTTTTTTCCTATATCTATAACTTGTCAAAAGATAATAGCTGAAGTATATTATCATCTCCAAAGACCCGAAGCAAATATTTGTGAATGTTAATATCCTGAGAGAAGATGAGATTTTACTTTTCCTGGAGGCATTTGTTTGTAACATTGACACATAATATTAAACCCCATAGTGAATGATAAAATGACATTTACCAATTCTGACTTTCTGGATGTTTTCTTACAGAATTGGCACTGAGATAATGGATAAACCACCTGCCATTAAACATCTAGGCTTAATCTTTAAAAAGGATCTAAACCTATTCTGGCTGATGTTATTGCAAATCCTTTGATTACCTTGAAAATGAGCAGGAATGGGCCACAACTGAGCGTTTCCCTTTTAATGCTAACCTGACTACAAAATCTTCAGAGGACCCCAGTGGATTTCACCACATGCACTTAGCTAAATTGCACAGCATCAAGCTTCAGTGTTTGTCTCTTCACTCTGTATACTTGGGGCCCAATGAGTGGCTTCGGAAAAGCAAAACAGGACAAAGAACAATTGAATTCCAGCAACAAAACCGATTCTACGATATAACCACGGGTAAAATAAAATTCCATTTGTGGTTAACTGAACCTTTTCATGCAGTGCAGGATGGTCTTGTGTGGAATGTGAGAAAAAGAGAATGTGAAGATGGTCCCTCGGTTTTTAGTGATGTGAAGTTTAACATTTTAATGGCAGAATCCTCATTAAAAGCAAGAATTTCAAGCCACACATTGACACGGAGGGTGAGCTAGAGAGAACATATATACAACTGTAATCCCAGCCTGCATTCCTATATAATCATGTCTTCTATTTCTCCTGACCTTAATTCAGAAATGCATCCATGCTCTTTAATCTCTCTTGTTGCACCTGTTCCTTCATATCTGGAGATGACTGAGCTACTCATCATGAGCAATTTGTCAGATCTGCTAAGATTTTTTCTCAGAACTGTTCAGCGACTTAAAAGCCAGGAAGAAATCTCTAAAAGTGACCAAAGCATTTTCAAATCTAATTCAGGACCTCATGACTCTGGTATCTAAGTGCTCATGTCATACTTAGGACTATGTTTTTACACCATCTTATTTCTTACCTCATGATAACATCTGAGGGCCAAGCATAGTTTTTATTTATTTGTCCACTTTTTATAATTCATTGAATGCCCCCTCCATTAAATTCATATTAAATGCCTTTAATACCTATAATATTGGAGGGGTAATGTGAACTGTTCATAAATGATATGCTTTTCTACCTCTATATTTATTTGCCTCCCTTCTATGATACAGTTTTTAAAATTCTTTAAAATGGGAGCAAGTTGAAGCAGAAATCATCTGGGTTTGCATTTCCCAGGTAGAGGATTTTGAGGATTTGACAGAAGGAGAGAAATGTTAAAAAAATACAGGTGAAAAACCACATAGTAAGAAAACCTTTTCCTGTAAACTTTCATTCCTGTTGTCTGCTTTCCTGGAATATGGAAATCCTGAAATTTAAAATACTTGGGGTCCTTATAGGCCAAGGGAGGGAAGAAGATATAAGCCTAATTTATTTTCTGTCTAGAAGACTTTGCTTTCGATTTTCCCTTGTCATATTTCCAATTGGGTTTGGCCACCCTATACATCAGACGTCCAGGTAGGCAGTTTCAGCATTGGAACACTTGTTTGTCTGATAAAGATGAAGTTTGCCTGATAAAGAATGTCTAAATGTTCTTTCTTGAGTACTTAGATGTACTCAATAAAAAATTTCAACCCAAGTACTCATGAGTACTACTACTATTTTGTAAAGAAAAATTAGTAGAAGAGTGACCAAAACATAACCTAAAAATTCCAGATCCAAGTTTGATTTTACAGGTCTCTGTCTGTCTTGTAGCTTGAACTTTGTCCATTTTTTCCCCTCTATCAATAAGTAACCACTTTTCTCTGTTTCTTATTATCGACCAAATTCCTGTGGGGTGAGACAGGCCCTCAGACTTTTGATTCCACCACCACCACCACCCAACCACCCAGACCTTCAACTCATGTATAAAAAAGTAAAACAGTCAGACAGCAAACAAGAGCAAATAATATAGCTATTTGCTTAGAGATTTTGACCTTTTTGGTTTTCCCATCCACTTTATACATTTTTATTTCTTTTCTACCTCTCCACTGATAACATCTTCACCTTTGCTTGCTGATGTTTCCTGTCCTTTATAGTATATTTTGCTGACATTATTATCAGTTCAGTTCTTCACAAATTCATTCAGCACTCATTTACTTCTTTTAGTCTCCTTTGGACGGAATACAGTGGCAAACTCCAATCAGCTCCTCTATCCTTCCTAATTCCTTCAGAGTAGTTTATTATATGCTTACTCCCTTCCTGTCTCCTTCCTTCCACATTCCATCACACCTTCCCTCCTACTACTTTGCTTTCTACCATTTCTCTTTCTTTCAAAGAATGGATTCTTTAATTTTCATCTCTGCTTTGTGGTTTTTGTGACTACCCATCTTATTGAAATACTGACTAAGAAGATATTGAAAGAATGACAAACCTTGATGGAAGTGTTGGAAGTAGCATACTGAAAAAAAACTCCATACATATACATATACATCATATATATCAGGCAATGTAAGATGGATTGAGTCTGTACATTTTCTATGTATGTCTGTGCAGAAAAATAGAGCATTTTGGACTACTGTTTTTGTGGTATTGATGTCTCATAGGAATGCAGAAGAGAACAGTACATGCATTCATCAGGCTTTGTTAGTTATATAGCTCGAGAATAGAGTATGCTCAAGGAAATGTAATGCTGAAGAATCAAAATTCTCTGATAGTAACTATATTTGTTTAACGTCTGCGTGATTCTGCCAAACCAGTGAGTTTCTTTGTCTTGTGCTGTGCTGTTTCCAAATTGCTTCCATTCATATGATGCAAAAGCTTTTAACTATGTTTGACAAGACGACTTTTTAGGGAAGTCGTTAAGATAAGAGACCTGTGCAGGGCTAAAATTTATTCAGATTATACACAAAATCTCCTGTGTATGTGTAGTATGTTTTTTTCTTCTCTACTCTCTCTCTCCTTCCCTCTCTTTTCCTCCCTCTTCCTTTTCCTGAGAGAGTGTGGGGATGGGGGATGAGTGGGGGGGATGGAGGGAGATGTTCCTTCAGCTAAATGCAATACAATGCAACAAACCAACACATTGCCACAAGTAATGTATGCCTCTGTCAGTGTGCAATGCAGTTCCACTCATGAGGTTATAAAACACTGAAAATGGAAATGTAGCCTGAGGAAAAGTTTTGCATTCTGAGATCAAAAGTAATCTCAGAGACGGTGGATATTAAAAAGACAACATACTACTTCTCCCTTTAGAAAAAGACAAGCAAAAGTAGAAGGTATAAAGTCACTGGGCAACCTATCTAGCAGAAATAGATAGTTTATAAAGCTGAACACAATGCTTGAAGGCAGAAAGAACAATGCTTCTGCCGTTATCTTACTGATTTCTTTGTGCTGCGATACAGGCCAGCAGCATTTGTAAGAGTTGTGTTTAGAGATGTTAAAAAAAAGCAAAAGGATAAAGAATAGAGGTATGAAAAGATTTTCTTTCCTCCTCTTTTCAATCTGCAAAGAGGTGAAAAAATAGACCACATTCATGGGGGAAAATGGGCTTTTCTTCCCCTTATTCTGGCCCTAAGTATTGCAGGTTTATACAACCTGAAATAACAGTTTTCCAAATCTACTCTGTAGAGAATAGACCATGGATCCCTGCTAAATTTTCCAGCCTAAAAAAAAATTTAATTTCCAAGAGAGTCAAAAAATTGTTGGCTAAACATTACCTTTCTAGGCTTGCTGAAGAGGACTGTTTTTCTAGATTGTAAATAATTTGTAGGGCATACTTTTCTTTCACTTACTGGTATTCAAATAGCCACAGTCAGAATGGCAGGTAACAATAAAAACAACCTTGTCGCAGATTTACCGACAAAAACTGCCTATATTATCTGTCTTACTGGACTTATACTGAATGTAATATAAAAATTAATATGTAATAAAAAACTTAACATGCAAAATCTCTTTAAGATTTAGCAAAGAAACCAGCATGCACATTTACCTCACATAAGAGTATGTGAGATATAGATGAATCTATCTGTACTGAGGCAGGTACTATCTCAGATGTGCAGTCAATTTTAGCATGTTGTCATTTCCAGTGGTTCCCTCTGTAAGTCTGATTTCTCTCATGTCAATACTCTGTACACACTGATCCCACTGTCTGTAATACGGCAATTTTAAAGGCATTTCCTTCAGCTATGCTAATGAAAGAGTTGCAACCAAATTCAGTATTGGCATAAATCTGTTATAGTTAGCAGAAATATGACTGACCTCATAGCTGAATGTGACTACAAGCATTCCAACAGCAGGAACAAGCCCATCTGACAAAATGTGGCACAGCATAGGGGCTCAAGAGAGCTTAAACGTCAGTCCCTGTTAAATGTCTGCCAAGAGTCTGGCTACAGAACATAAGATACAGCTTACTGACTTGATTATAGACTGGTTTCATTTTGCCACACTCTACAAGAATTTCTAGCTTTCTGTTGCCTCTGAATATGGGAGGTTCAGCTTATGAGAGTTCAGAGCTCAGGCACTGAACAAGGCTGAACGATGCTGGGTTTAGCTGTGTTTGCTTCCAGCAGGCCTGGGGTTTGGACCTACGTGACATCTCCTGACAGCTCAGGTTCACCCATGATAGCTGTTATAACAGGTGACCACAATAACAGGTATGAAGGCTTGAAGCAGGCTAAGTAATGAGGCATGAGAAGGGTCGTGCCCATGATTTTAAACAAACAAGAACTATGGTGTGTGATACTGACACACAATTATAACCAGCTTATTCGAGGATTGGTAGCATTCATCACGTTGTTAGTAATGTAAATTTGTACTGTCGTAGATAGGATTCACACTGCTTGGGGCCTTGTACCTTCACCTATTGTTTTCTCTGTGTTACGATAAATTTTCAGCAACACTTGATTAAAACTGCCAATTTGTTGGGTATAAAGAAAATCTCTCAACACTACCAGGACTAATTACGTTGTCCTTGCCAAAGGGATAGTTGAATAATTGCATGTGATTATTGCACAGCTATGGTGCTTTTCATGTCAGTGGCAATGCAATGAAGATTGATTCCCTTTAATTAATCATTCAGAAATAGCCGCTTGTATCATTCCTCAAACAGGAGTAAAGATGTTCCTACATCTTTCTTCCAAACGGCTCCTGGATGCAATTGGTTCCCTGACGAGATAGCACTGCAGTGCATGTGTATGTCCTAGATAGGAGGGCCCGCTTTGTAATTATCTGGTGATCCTACTTTCCTTATTTTTCTTCTTATTCTTGAACATGCATTATAATTCTAATAGCCACAAGCACAAGAACATAGTAGAAAACTTAACATTTACTACTTGAACTCCAGGCATTTCATTAGAAGGAGTGTCACCAGTTCCACCTTATTTTTATTTATCTGCTGCTTTCCTTTCTTTTCAAATCAAATGGTCTGTGGGATCATGTAGTATTAAATGACAATATTCGTTATTTCAAAAATATCTTGTCTCAATAAAATAAGTAGAAGTCAGTGCCTTACATCCTGCTGTAACTGCTGATCTCCTACAATATCTACATTAGTGGCTGAAGTTATCAAGCTGTATTTTTTCTTTATATATGTACATTTCATTAAGTCTATAGCATTCATTTCTAAGAAAACTGATTCTTCATTTAATTTTGTTTCTATTCAGATATTAAAATCGCAGATAATGTAACAGGGTGGTATCTCTTAAATGGATTGATCAGTTATGATATCTGACACCACAATATATTTCTTTTCAAAAAATGGCTTTATAGGACTTCTTTTGCTATTGTAAAGTTATTTCAGAGACAGTATCACTAAAATTAAAATTCATAAAGTGCAGAGGTAACAGCCATTTAGATTTAGAAGTATAATTCATGCTTATTTATAACTAAAATTTTACATTATCTAAATAAATCTCAATTTTAAAAAATGAACATGTTTTTTATTGTATTATAAAATATTTGTATATCTCATGATTAATAAAAATGGGAAGAAATAGACTGATAAAGAGAGCTACACACGGGCACGCATATACACGAATTGTAATTGTTCTAACAATTACAGTTACATTTTGTAACTCACAATTTGAAAAAAAAAAAGTTTATCACTTTCTCCACGTGATAATATTAGAACTTCTGCATGAAAACCTACAAACAGGTTGTTGCATGATTCTCGTATATTTAGGCACAACTAAAACACAGTACCAGAGCTGGGCTGGTACGTAACTACAGGACACACACAGAAGTTGTTATGCATGTAAAATATCAAACCCAGATAACTTTTTCACAGTTTTATTTTACTACCTAGGTGTATTGGATAGTATTCAGCACATTGCTGGCAAGTATGTTCGATGACAATGCCTCCTGCTTCTTGGAGGATACGAGTATAGGAAAGAAAGTGGTTCCTGGGTGTGCAAAGATTCCATCATTTGGTTTAGAGGGATCTGCTGGCATAAGGATCTAAGCCCTGGTCAAATAACTCAGATTCTAAATGAAATTTCTTATGGAAGAATTGCTTATGAGATTTAAAATTTCCCCATTGCCAAATACAGTCTCTATACCAATATAGTCATGGACAAGTCTCGAAACCGCAATTAAAAAAACATAATAAAACATTTTTCTCTGTCCTAGGGGAGGTCCCTAAAGGACTCAATGAGTTTAGCAGGCCAAGAACCAGTGTCTGCACTTCCGTGCACATTCCTCTCTCAATCACTGTCAGGTAGGAAATAGTTTGGCCAAGGGAGATTTTCAGTGTAATGAAATGTAAGCGCAGAGGAGTACAGAGACTTGGAAACGCCCATTCCTCGACTTGTGCTCAGGATCCCACAAGTCCACGCTTGTGCACAGAATCATGAAGACACCATTCAGAAGGGATTCTTTTCTAATACTTCCACTCTCTGTGACAAAGGTCAGATGTACCTCCTCCTTAAACCAAAAAAAGACAAGAGTTTATGCCTTTGGGAACAGTAAGGAGAAAAATTAAACCATAATAGAGAGTGTTAAACTTTTTATTAGAAACAAGTGCTTGGACATTTTCCATGATATGCCAGAAAGAAAAACAAAGTTTTATCACCGTATTTTCCAGTTTACCATACCGTCTCTCTAAAGAACCTACTTAGTTGAAGGAGACACAATAGAGTATTTAAGAAGCTGAACCATCGATTTCATTCTTGTAAAAGCTGGATTCTCTATAAGCTGATTGCACATTCATTCTTTAATCTTTATATGTTTAAAGTTTTAAAAAAAACCCATAACCTGAAACTTCTCCTGTAAACTGGTGAACATTTGCAACAGACAAAGAAAATCACACTTGGAATTCTGCTAACACTACAAAAAAATAAATTGAAGCCACAGCAGGAAATAAACATTATATGTAAGGACTTGAGATATCACCAGAATGCAAGAGCATATTTTGTACTAAGACATGTTATACTGCCTGTAAATTCATCAGTTAGAATAGGACATTGGGTTGACTAAGAGGTCTGGAATAATTAATATCAAATTCTCTAATTTTATAAGTAGAATTACACAATTTCAACTGGATTTCCTGACAAATAGTGCCTGTGAACACCTGAATTTTTGACTGGGTTGAAATAAAAAGCCTTTTTTGGTTTTTTTCAGCTTGGTGCACAAAGGATTGTCATGGTACAAGATCCATTTTTTGTTCTTTCCTTCCAAATGGAGACTTGAGGTAAAATGAGAGCACAAGCAGTTCCATTTAATTAGGTACATATTTTTGATGGAAAAGAATGAACCTCCATACAACTGCTGTGTTTCTTTCAGCAGCATGTTGTCAAGACTAACACGGCCATAGCTTCAGTATAGAGAACTCAGATGATACATATATAAGAACTGATGCAAATTTATCTGCAAATGTTTATTTGTGTACAAAGCTCCAAACTGTATTTTTCTTGTTCCTGATTATCAGGATTGGTATTCATTTTTTGATGATAAAAGTTCAGGTTTCTTACAAAATATTTGCCTATATGTAAGTCAAAGCATTGTAGCAAAACTTGTATCTGTTGTAAAATGAAAAACAACAGCTGCAGCTGTGGAAGAAGAGTCCTCCATGCTTTGACTGTTTTTTACATTGTGAGGGTGCATCCCCATTATGCTATTGCAATCTCTGTTACCATGGCATGTGAGTGCTTCCTGGTCCCTGTTACAGCTATTCTCATTGCTAGCACGAGCAAGACAGAAGTGCCATTTTCCGTACTGTACACCTGGGAACCTGTTGCTCAAAAAGTAACCGGGTTTGGGTCACCCAGTAAGGCTGCAGCAGGTCAGGGGTTTGTGCATCCGTAACCCAAGTCCTGAGTTATGGGCAGTTCATCCATGTTGCCTCTGATGCTTGCTTTTCTGTAGGGAGAGGATTGCTCACTCTCTCCCTGCTCCAGCATGGGGTCCTTCCCATGGCAGACAGTCCTCTCCGAACTTCTGCAGCATGGATCCTTCCCATCAGCTACTGTTCTTCACAAACTGCTCCAGCATGGGTCCCTTCCATAGGGTGCAGTCCTTCAGGAACAGGTTATTACAATGCAGAACACCCACGGGTTCACAAGTCCTGGCAGGACACCTGTCCAGCATGGACTCTGTTCTCCATAAATCCACAGGTCCTGCCAGAAGCCTGCTCCAGTGCGTGCTTTCCACGGGATCACAGCCTCCTTTGCACATTGACCAGCTCCAGCACAGAGTCCTTCAGGGGCTGCAGGTGGATCTCTGCTCTACTATGGACCTCCATGGGCACAGCTGTCTTACCGTGTTTGTCACCATGGATGGCAGGGGAATCTCTGCTCTGGGACCTGGAGCAGCTGCTCCCCCGTCTTCTCCACTGACATTGGTATCTGCAGAGTTCTTTCTCTCACATAATCTCATTACCCTCTCCTCTGTCCACAGTTTGCTTCTGTGCAATAACTTTATTTCATTCTTAAACCTGCTATCCAATAGATGCTGCTGCTGTCACCGACAGGCTCAGCCCAGCCCAGTGGTGAGACTGTCTTTGAGGCAGCTGGCACTGGCTCCGTGGCACCTGTGGAGAG
>VZTF01005116.1:50278-72266 GCA_013397755.1 Cnemophilus loriae
ACTCCAGACCCTTCACCAGCTTTGTTACATTTCTCTGCACAAGGTCCTCAACCTCAATGTCCTTCCTGAGTTGAGGGGCCCAAAACTGAACATAGAACTCGAGGCATGGCCTCACCAGTGCCCAGTACAGGGGGAGAATCACTTCCCTGGTCCTGCTGACCACACTATTGCTGATACAGGCCAGGATGCCCTTGGCCTTCTGGGCCACCTGGGCACTGCTGGCTCATGTGCAGCTGCTGTTGACCAGCAGCCCCAGGTCCTTTTCCACTGGACTGATTTCCAGCCACCCTGCCCCGAGCCAGTAGTGCTGCACTGGGTTGTTACGACCCAAGTGCGGGATCCGGCATTTAGCTTTGTTGAACTTCACAAAGCAGGTCTCAGCCCATCAATCCAGCCTGCCCAGGTCCCTCCGCAGAGCCCTCCCATTCTCCAGCAGACCAACATACCCATCCAACTTGGTGTCATCTGCAAATTTGCTAGTGGTAGACTCGATCCTCTCGTCCAGGTCATCAATAAAGACATTAAATGGGACTGTGGCCAATAAACAGGACTGGGATCCTGTGGGACATCACTAGCGACCAAACACCAACTGGATGACGCAATACATTGGAAAAGCTAGAATTCCTCTGATATTAATGTCTGCATTCACCAGTTGGTTAGAAAAGGCCCTTTGCTTTATCTTCCTGGTCTCACAGATCTTGGAGGTTTTGGCCTGTCAGTGGCCCAATTTCCACCGAACAGGGAGACAGTGCCTCTAACCACGTTATTCTGCTCCATGTGGACAGCCAAATCTCCTGGCCAGAGGAAATGGCTGCAATGGGAATGGGATGATGCACCCCACGTATCCCTAAATGATCCCTTAACGATCCCTTAACAAACTAAGTGCTCCTTTACCATATGGATGTTGTCCTGTAGTGAGTGCTGCTGAGGCTCCAAGTATGCCGAGCTTTTCCAGAGGTTAGACATCTCTGCATTTTATCTCCAGATGACAGTACAGACCAGCAGAATCTGAAAGTTTACTTTTGAATATTGGGCAGATTTTCTATATGATCACTTATTTGCATTAGGCATCCAAGAAAATTTTCGAGAAAATGGAAAAATGAGTAGTGGATTAACATATAAAACACAAATATTCTTATTCACTTCTTAGAATAAAGAAAATTTTTTGCTTGGATATATTGTAAGTGTCAAATCAGTTGCCCTAGAGTGGAAGAAAAAGAGATTTTAAAAGCTGGCTATGCTTTCTCTGATCAATCTTCTATCTGCTTCTAGTAAGAGAATGACAGAAAATAAAATTCTTCCACATTCTCCATTAGAAGGAACTTGGCAGCTGTTGCTAAAAGGTATTTTGGAGCCAATTAGATCAACATTTTCTTTTAGAAAGAACAAAGTATATGGCAGATAAGGACAAAAATATCTATTTTTCACCCTATATTTACAACTTTGTGCCAAATTCTGAATACGACATACCTAATAACTTTTTGTACTACACTTGGAATGACTCCCAAGAAAGGTCGGTTTCTGACCTTGCCACAGCAGTGCATCTCTGCTGACTTCGGTAAAATTACTCCCGGTTTACACCAACAAGAGAGGTCAGAATCAAGACATCATTTTAAGTGAAAAATGTGCTACAAGAAATACCGTAAAAACAAGCTGTCTCGGTAATAGGTTTGAAGATACTCCAAGGTATTGCAGACAGGGTATCTGAAGCCAGTTTCTGTGACTGGTTTGGGAATCATCAAATCAAAATGTTCATTATCATATTCCAGATGAGGTGTCTAAGACAACATAGGTGTAGAGCTGCAAAACTAATTCTGTAAATTGCTTGTTGCCTTAGCTAAGCTAACTGCATCGAGCTTTGGCTTAGGAGCTTAGGACACACCTAGGAGAGGAAAAACAATCTATCCAAAGCTCAGACGGGGGTACAAAAATTGTAAATTACCTCTGCACCGTATCTGCTGCTTAGTCTCTTGGCATGGGTTGTTAGCTCAGGTGTACCACAATGCTGATGGCACCCTGGCACTGCCAGTTCATGGGCACTAGGAAAACTAGGGTGAAGCTAAAATACAGTCATTCTTACATAAGCATATATTCCCTATTTGAAGACGAGCAGACTGGAACAGAAAAAAATTTAATTATTAGCCTGAGATTTTGCAGTGGCACAGATCAGAACAGGATGTATTGTCTACCACTACTGGCTCTCCAGTATTCTGGTTAGGTCCTATTAAAATATTTACAAGAGGAACTCATGTCACAAAACCGACAATGTCAAGAACTTAGTCACAACATCACAAGTCTGTGTGTCACACTGTACCTAACAAGCGATTTTCACCACATGAATCCTCGCATTTCTGTGCTGAACAAAAGTCATTTACAGATGAGCACTTCTGCGTCGAGAAGAAAAAAAAGTCAGAGACTTGGTAAAATGGAAATACTCAGAGAAGATAAAGAAATTTTTATAAAAAGATGAACAGCAACATCACTGCAGCAGCTGTAGAACTGTTTTGTAAGATGACTACAAAAGGAAAATAAGCTAAAATGAGAAAAATCTTATTCAAGAGAAATAAATGCTTCATGTGTATTCAACAGAGCATTGTTTTCCAGAGTTCAAAAGGAAAACATCTGACAGTAATTCTTCCTTGGGTAGTCTGTCATCTAACTATTAAAGTCTTAGGATATAATTAAAGATGAAAAAATATCACTTTATGCTGCATGGTTAAAATTACACCATTTTTGGCAAAGGGTGTAATCACAAAATTCCCTATTTAATTGCCATCTGCATTTATCCAACAATTTAAAATTAGAATCCAGCACTACATATTGATCTCCTATTAATATCTATGCTCTAATAGAGTGACAGTCTTTCAAAAATCTACCAATATATGACATGGTTTAAACATATTTTATTTAATGCCAGAGAGAATTTGCATTTCATATCTCAGCCTTTTATAAAGCTGCTGTAAATGACTTAGCTTAGCTTTTAGATTTCAGACTAATTTCATTTCAATTTGATCTCAATCTTATATAATTCTTAGGTTTTGTTCAAAGAACTGACACTTACCATGTGGAATAACATGTCAAAAATGTGGGATGTTTAAATTTATGGTTTGTGAATTTAGTAAAGATGTGAGATAAGGTATATGATGCGCGATAAAATCAAAGCAGAATGTAAGTGACACCTAATGACAAAATTTGAATTAAACTTAATTGTTTACCGTATACTTGAAGTTGACATCCTACTGGGATGAGAACCTTTTAATGGTATGATATGATACATATTTTCATGGCAGAACCTTTTCAGGATATGCTAGAGCTTCAAAACAAAGTTCAAGACACTTTCAAATACCTTTGCTGTTCATGAGACAAACATGAAAGAGGTTTTCAAATGAAAGAATGAGTTCTCTCTACTACAATTCTGAACAGTCCTAGAAAACAAGGAAAAAATTAATTATGAAAAAAAACCCAAATCAACCAATACGAAATGCATTTTAATTTAGTGCCCAGAAAAGAATTAAATAGTAAAGATTTGTTTTACAGTTGTAATGCTTATAAAATGGTTACAAATGGTGTTTTGCTTTGGTTTCGAGGAGAAAAGCAGCTTCCTGTCAAGCTCATTAGCTGGATAAGCTTTCATTAAAATACTGTCCACTTCAGTGGAATACTTGCCTCAAATTCCTATCAATGCGTTCTGAACAGCTAAATTCCAAAACACTAAACCATCTAGGGCATCAACGGTTTCTGTAGCATAGTGACAAGCTGGCTTCAAAATTATGTCAGCCCATGTTAAAAGTTAGGGTTTTACAACTACTTTAAGCTAAATGTTGAGATTTAAATAAAAGAGGAACAAATTTATTTTCTTTCTCAGTGATCAGCATTCGATTTATGTTAGGTGTTCTCTCCTGAGAGTGTTATATTTTTTAATATAACGTGCTCTAACATCTAGCTGAAGAAGTTTAATTTTCCACTAGCTAAAGGAATATTTGCATATGCTGAACCCCTGATTCTGTCCTTACATTTGCATAAGCTACATTTAGACAAAGCAAATGTTTAAGGAATAGGCAGCACTTCAGTAGTAAATTGACAACTTCAAATTCTGCTCTCAATTACAATCAGAGTTAATCTCAGTGTCTGTGCATTTGACAGGAGACACAGTCCCAGTTCTATGTTTCTAGCAGTTGTTTTTGCAAGACTGCAATTCACCTCCCGGTGCAGTTGCTTCTTTCTTTTATCAGTATGAGGAAAATCTATGTTGAATGCATTGCCTTTTTCCAGGCACACCATTTCAATGTAAAAGAGTTAGATGGTGTATTTCATTAAACATAATTATAAAAAAGACCACATAAGACCTAAGACTGCAAGATTGTACAGTTTTCTTTCCATGAACAAATGTTTCTTGGCATACCTGCTTAGCCAACCCCAACATGTTTTTTTTCTGACTGTATCAATTCCAGAATATTAAAAAAAGCAATATGGTTTCCACTGCATCCTGCTCTCTTTTTCAGTGAAAGACTAGCTCTATGACCTCTAAGACACCCAATACTTTATGTCTTCCCATCGCTTTTTTATGTAAGCTTTCCCAAAGACTGGAATCTCTGTCCTACAATTCTGAAAGAAGAAGATGAATATGTCTGTCCTGGAACATTTTCATTGGAAGGGCAGAGGTATTTTTCACTTTTAAATTTCACCTGCAGACCTCACAGAAAACCCCCTTATTTCACATCTGCCTGGCATGTGGATTAGGACTGAGTCCTCCCCATCAAATCAGGAGTGTCATGACATAATGTAGTTTCACACTTGCAAGAGTGAGGGACTCATCCTCATAGCACAACAGAATTATTAGAGTAAATTAGCATTTGTGGAAATAGTTAATGCAATATAAAAATGCTGTTTCTGCTGCCATATTCATTGCTGTGTATACATTTAAAAAATAATAATTGAAAAGCTTGACCAGATTGATGCTTACAGCCCTCTCCCTTTTTATTAGGAGAAGAGGTTATTACAACATCCTTATATGAATCAGAGCTTCATTCTCCACAGTTGAAGTCAGTGCTTACCAATCCCTTGAACAAGCACTAAGATCTCACTGAAGAGCCTGTGCTCCCCCTTCTCTCCTCTTACTGGGCACCGTGGGATGGTCAATGCAAGGATTTTGCTGCGACTTGTTTACCCCTTCTCTCCTTGGCAAAGTATTTTCAGCTTGGAAAAGTTTGATCTAAATTAGTTTAATGCCCATTACCCCAAATTTCTAATAACTGACTCAAGCATTGAGGGAAAAGACCCTAAACAAGTAAATCGACACTTAACTGGAACTGTGGGGAAGGGGGAAGAAAAATGCTAAGTCAAGACTCTCCCCACGTCCCCATCCCGGTTCCGCTAGCTGGGCGAGGGGCAGCCACACAGGCTGCGTGTGATGGGTCCAAGTGCATAATGGTTCCTCCTGTGCTTACTGGTCTCTTATTGCTCATCGTCATATTTTAGTGCTTTTTCCCTGCTCTAGCATGGCCTCCCGCCTGCTGCAGGCTCCCCTGGGAGTGTCCCTGCCCTGATGTGAGTCCCCTTCATAGCCACAGTCCCTCACAGGAGCCCCTCCCCTTTGACATGGATGGCCTCTTCCCAAGAGTTGCCAGCCACCTTTCCAGCAGCCTCCTCCACAGCATGCCTCCAACCACGTCTTCAAGAGGGCCTCCTTGCCTGTGTTTCCTGCCCTCACGACTGTGGATCTCCATTAAAAACACCTGAGCCAGGACACCAGGGCTATGACATCAGGGAGCGAAGGGGCACTTGTGGTGGTGCCGGAATCTCCCACAGCCACCTTGCTGCCCCACCAGGCACACCTTACCCTCCCTCAGCCATAAAAACCCTTTCTGACATTCTGAGCATTTCAGAGGATGGGAGGGAAGGAAATCTATTTACCTCGAAGGTAAAAGCAGTGGTAACTAAAGCTTTCCCTTCTCCTCCTGGGGGTAGGAACAAGGTGAACAGACACTAGGTTAAGACTCACCTCAGTGATATTTCCGGGAGTTGAAGCCAGACCACAAAAGGTGCAAAGGTGTGTGCAGGTGCTGGTTTGTTCACCAAACCAGCTGCAGAGGGTAGGCTGTTTCCCCAGAAACTCATGAGATGCCGTCAAACTCCAGATGAGGGTCTGCAACAGACTTCCAGAGAAAACCGAGTCAAGACCTGTGTCGTCTTGGTCACAGGTCTCTCATCTCAGGGCTTTTTTTCTCAATGTCATTCTTTTCCATGTAAGGATTTATTTTACCTTCTCAGGCTCCTTTTTTTCCTGTAATTGTCTGAATAAAAACTTTAAGTGCTCACAGTTCAACTGTCCTCATGCACAGAAGCCAGCTGCACTCCTGCTGCTGCTTATAGCTACCCTCCTCATCCTAGGCATTACCCAAAATCTTTTGAAATTGAGTATTTTAAGGGCAAATAATTGTTTTAATTTTTACTGCTCTTTTTTTTTCCTATGCCTTGTCACACAGGTATGAAAAGGATGCTGTGAATCATCCAGACCATTCTCAATCAAACTACTTTTTCTTAGTGACTACTTAAGTTGTCGCTATAACAGTACCATCTGCAATAGGTCAGTGAAATCCCCTGTCAGTTGCACTAGCAATAGCTTAAGAACCCATGCGTTTGCTTCCGTGCTATACCTACACCATAAAATATTCAGTATATTTTGTCCCTGCAAAAATTAGTTTTCTCATTTCAGCAGTGTGGCACTTTAATTATTTTGCAGCAGTTTGATAATGGATATACTGAACTAAATACAGAGGGTTGAATATAGCAAAAACAGTGGTTTAAGTATTTCACATAAACAGTTTTTTAATTATATTAATTATCAAGAGATTTTGTTCATATTAATATCCATTTTCATATTATACCAAGTCATTCATGTGTTAGCAAGTGTGCTCACTTTGACTGTGTACTAATTATTGTTTGTGACTCCTTCTTTTCCTGTTCTCAGAAGTTTCAGGCACCCAATCAGAATACAGAAATCATACTTAAACTCTCAGGTAATTAACCATAGATCACAACAAACTGAAGTCGAGCAATGCCTAAATAATCTATTGATTTAAAATAGTCCACCCAAACTATTCATTTGATCATTATAGATAAGGCAAACAAAAAAAAAATCAGGCCTGTGTCACAACAAATTCGAGTAAGATAAAGGGCTACATTTTGCATTTCATTTATTTGTGAAGAATGACTATGTCAGATATAATGAAAACCTCATCAAAAAGGATTAGTTTCTTCAAGTGTTTGACTTCTGAAAAATACACAGAGTAGAGACTATCTGGAGACCAGCCCTGTGGAAAGAGATCTGGGGTTTTGGGTAGATGGCAACGAGTCAGCAGTGCCTGGGCAGCCAGGAGGGCCGCCCGTGTCCTGGGGGGCATCAGTCACAACATCACCAGCCGGGCGAGGGAGGGGATTGTCCCGCTCTGCTCTGAGCTGGGGCAGCCTCACCTTGAGTGCTGGGAGCAGGTTTGGGTGCCACAATGTAAGGACATCAAACTATTGTAGTGTATCCGGAGGAATGCAACCAAGATGGTAGAAGGCCTCAGGGGCAAGACTTAGAGGGAACAGCTGAGGTCACTTGGCTTGTTCAGCTTGGGGAAGAGAAGGCTGAAGGACTCCATGACAGGCTACGTCTTGCTCAAACAGGAACAGCAGAGGTGGATCTCCTCTTTCTGCTGACCAGAAATAAGACAGCAGGACTTAGAATAAAATTCTTTCAAGGAAAGTTCAGACTAGACGTTATTATATGGTTCTTCACTGAGAAGTTGGTTGGCCACTGGAACAGGCTCCTGTGGAAGTGGTCATGGCAACAAGCCTGCCAAAGTTCAAGGAGTGACTGGATGATGTCCTTAGTCATGTGGTTTAGTTTTAGCTGGTCCTGAGAGGAGCAGGGAGTTGGACTTGATGATGGCTGTGGTCCCCTTCGAACTCGAGATATTCTATGATTCCATGATTCTGTGATTCTAACACTTAAGGTAATAAGTCATATTCTTCCACAAGCTGTGCAGACCTCAGTAATTTCATAGGATATACATATAACCATATGCATATATGTGTCCATGCTCCCACTTTTGCTTGTACTTAATTATAGACGTGTGAATGATCCCTTGATTTGAGTAGGACTACTCACAAATTTAAGCATCTGTTTAAATGCTGCACTTGGGACTGAGCACGTAGAAATGAGGATAAAACCCACAGAGTTTCATTTAGTCCCTACTGAGGCCAGTAAGATTCTTGCCACTGCCTGTGGTGAGAGCTGGATCAGATCCCAGCCTGGATGAAGTGCTCAGCATCAGAAAGCCACTGAAATGTGCAAGGAATTTGTAACTAAAAACATATCTGAGAAAAAGTGACATTTTCTGATATATAAGCATGAGATTGTGCTGAATCTGTGACACTGAAAGTCTATTATCTATAGTCACGTATTATCGAAGAGAAAAACTAGCAAGCATTGTGGGAGTGAGGCGTCTGAGGCTACATGGAAGAGAGAAAATCTTCAAAAATGAGGCTATGCATTGCATTTAGGAGGCAACAGTAACAAAAGAAAGCCACTTTTCCTTAAATCACACCACATTAAACGCATGTCTGAGGTGTTTTATTTAGCTTTCATTCTCTTCCAGCTGAGCAATTTTTGAGCCATTCCTGAATTCTTAAAAATACAACATTCAAGTATTAAATGCGAAGTCATATTTTTCAAGTGTATAACCCTCAGGTAACTGTTAGCAGTCTCTGAAAGACAAAATTATTTTGCAGCCTACTCCTCAAGAACATATCCATGAACAGATTGGATATTTCCGTGCGTTTGTTTGCTGCATCCTACCTGCCAGAGATGACCATATTCTTAGAATTCTTAGAATTCTTAGAATACAGTGAGTCAATCTTGAAAAGAAAAAAAATTGTCTGTATAAGGAATACATAAGCAAAAGCTTTTCTTCGCCTCTTTTTGAAAAACATCTTTCCTTACTCTTCTCTGAATACTTCAGCCTTCCTTGCCTCATCTGATCATTTTTTATTCAAAGTTTTATCATCTGGCACTTAAAATCCTTCAGGGTAAATGTACTCCATTAGGTGAGCTATTTTCCTTCAGCTAAATTATCAAGTAGAAGAAAATATGGAGTAAATCCTGATTCAGGACTAGTTCTAAGCAACAACAAAGCTGCCTGAAGCTGATGTGCATCATTTGATCTTAGATAGTCCAAGCTCGTGAATGGATATCATACAACAAATTAGCAGTAAAATATGAACTACGGGTCACTGCACATTGTTATTTTTTTTATGAAGTAGTTGATTTTTAATACTAGAAATATCTTTGCCTCATTAAAGAATGTTCAACTCAATCAAGGCAGTTCCTCTTAACAGTTTTCCATATTATTTTTACACCAATAAGTTACTTCTAAACCAGTTGTAATATACAATTGCTTTAGCGCCAAAGGCCTCAGAAAGAGCCTGAGTGAAAGCAAATATGGTATGGCAAATCCAAGAAAAATCCAAGAAATTTTCAAGAACTGTTCCTATCATTCACTGAAGACTGGGGGTCAGAGGAAGGAAAATTTTTTTCATGTAGGTATAGAAGTTATAAATGTTACTGTTTCCATTTTCCCTGAATACTAATACTTTACAGTATCAGTTATTATTACTCCAAATTTCCAGTAAGATTTTATCTTATCAGATTGATATGCTCATATCATTATTGAACTACAAGGTCAGCTGTGGACCCCAGCCTCATCCTAAAGATTCATTGTAGAATATATTGTCCACAGATTAAATATCAAAACTGGATTAATAACTTGATGGTAATTTCCCCTGTACCTCCATTTTCTTATTTGCAGATATCTCTAAATTATTTGTCTTATTAAAATAAAAAAACAAACTAGCAATGTCTTTTTTTTTAATGTTGATTTCTACTAGATCTAGGAACATAAGAAAAAATAATTTAGAGATAGAAATTTTATAAAAGAATGGTCTTATAATTTTTTTTTCTGAGATGCATCTCTTGGGGAAATCTTGCTTAAGCTGAGCCATGTAGCAGCAAATCAGTGACTTTTAAGGCTGGACATGTGCTTGTGAATAACCACAGAATGCAGATGCAGGATATATCCCAGGTGGTATGGCCTAAGCAGAGGCACAGGCTAAGGAAAAATCTTAATCTAAGCAGTGGAAATGTGCAGACTCTTGTACTGTGACTTGTAGCTGTCGTTCAGATCCGCTGCAGACTATTATAGGTGGAAGTGCCATACTGCAGAAAACATCTTTCTTTCACTAAGAATTCAAAGGAACTGTGTTTTTTGCTGACTGTGTAATAACAGTATATATTTTTCAGTGGCTAGAAGCTGTGTAATACTACATGCTGCGTGCCTTCTTCAATAAGGTGAGCTTTCAAATCGGATTTTATATAAAATTAGAAAATTCTTCTATTTCTAGCACTCCTTATCAAACTTTACTAATGAACCGTGCAAAAATATTTTACAGCCCAGCCTAGCCCATGCTATGGTAATTACTGTTTATGGTAATACTGTGGTGAGGGTTTGCCTGGTTTCTGCAGGATAGCAGGGTGCTATTTTCTTCCCTATTTCTATCTCTTCTGTCTTCATGCAGAGGTCCCCAAATGACGAGTGCGCAGCACAGTCCAGCAGAGAAACTTTAATTAGAGATGGACCAGCAGTGGTGCCTAGGTTTGTGACATCTACACGGCTTGTCCTCCAGCTGTGAAGTTGTGTCCTAAAAGCTGTTTCATGAGGTAGCAAATCCCACCTCTCACCTCGCTGCTGACATGGAGTGAAACATGAAGAAAGCCTATGGGTGGTATTCTCCTCCAGCACTCACTTGAGATGAGGGGGAGCTCAGGTGCTTTGGGGCAATATGATTAAGGAGATATAATCCGCATGAATGAAATGTAAATCTCAGAGGGAGTTTATTCAGGATTGTGATGCCAGTTTTGTGGTGATTTTGTGCCAGCTGGACTTTTTGAATTTCTCTGCAAATACACAAGTACTAGTGTTAAATCCTTACAATGAAATTTAGTGTCTCGCAAAGCTTTTGGGAGGTCTGCCAAGCAACCTGTACGGGGTTATTCTTAAACTTGTACAGCTTGATGTCTTACTGAAAAGGGGACACTTAATTCAAATTAATTTTCCTGATAATTAACAGATTTCAGTATGCTGAAATCCAGAATTTTTTTAGTGATACCAACTTATTTTCCGATGCCAGTATTTCACAACCGTTCAGATATTCATTCAAGGGCAAAAAAAGCATTGCAATTCATACAGGTTGAGAGAGAAGAAAAAAGAAATGAGACACACCACATGTTCAAAGAATATAGTCCTAGTCCACTTGGTTTGCAGTCAGGGTTAGTTTTAACCTCTACAGCATTCAAATTCAAAACATATAAGCCATTTTGTCCTACAAAGTTGTCCTGTTCTGAAAAAGTCTAATTAAGCATTTTGGTTTTGAACCATTATCATCTGCCGCTATTACTAAGAGTTTTTCGGAGTACTTTACAGGCTTTTTCTAGCAAAATCATACCTGACAAATAAAATTAATGTTATGCTTTGCATCTAAAAGATCACAATCACTGTTTCCACTGTGGCCAGTCTTTTCTCTCATGAGCTGCATGTGCCTTAGGAAACATTTTTGTTTATAATTAATAAAAAAATGGGTGACTTATTTTTGAAGATGTATTCCCTCTTACTTGTAATCTGACTTTCATGAACTGCACATTCTTCAGCTTTAGAATCATTGATCAATCATGTGCACAGAGACACAATACTTTCCACAAAAAGCGCATAAAAAGGTAAAGCAATCAGATAGTTTCCTTTTGAAAACATGATCTATGCTTCTGGATTTGCTCATGAATACCTCAGGTGGTATTGTACGAGCAAACTCACAAATAAATTGGCTTTTACTCTGTTTAGCCCAGGCAATAATTCCTTTTCAGGGTGCTTCATTTTCATTTAGTCTCTGGTTCATTTCTGTGCTGACACTTTGCATTAATGCAGTGATGTGTTAATTGAACATAAACCACAATACAAATGCAACCTCTCTGTCCTGAAATTAATAACCATCATTTGTAAACCACATCATGTATTTTATTGTAGGAATAATTTACTGATGGAGCATTTTATGCTTAGCAGTGATTAAGAAACTGTGCAATTTACAACAGAAACAAACAGAGCCATATAAAATGGGTAATAAAATGTGTGTAGATGTATATAAATTTGTTGATATGAAACACAAATTAAAAATTTAAATGCTTCTGTAATATAAGGCAGAGTAGAAGGGACTTTTTGTATTATTATCCCTCAAATTGATATGCAACCTATAAAAGATCCAAATTTACAGGAGTATTTTCTTGATATAAAAACGAATCCTTTCAGTAGATGGAAGCATCTGTTTCAGCCATTAATAACACATGTAATGTATACGGTGCTTTGAACCAAACGTTTCCATTATAGCTGAAAGCCCATTTGCAGCGACAGCAGCAGTGCCTGCGTGTGATCAGTCATAGTGTCAGCCTAGCATACGATAGCTGCTGCAGAGTAGGAGCTTGGGCATATGCTTCACCGGAGCTCTCTAATGTCACTCTCAAGCAGCAGGGGGGAAACATTCAGTGCACCTTGACACCATTAGTGTGGAAAGCAGCATAAGTTCCTGTGATTTGCTTGGCAAGTGCACTAAGTGCTGGTACATGTTTATAAAAGTTAAGTTGCCACACTGAAACTTATTCTTGGTTTATGATTTATTAGCACCTCTCTCATTTTCTCTCCTGATAAAAGCAAAATGGTATCCTTTCCTCATTCTTCCCCAATTCTTTCTTCTTTTTAGAGGTTTGAGCAAAAGCCACTCTTAAATAGAGGTTTAGGAAGAAGTCTTTAAGTTTTGAAAATGAATGAAGGAAAGCCCGCACCTGTGTTATTGACCTTAAATGCTGTTAGCTAATGTAGCGCAAAGGCATTCAGCAGATTTTTCACACCAAAGTTTTCTGGGCAGCATTCCAAAACATAGCAGCAGTTTAAAATGACCCCAACTCTGTGAATGTGAATGGAGCCATTATAGGGTAACCGCCTTTCCCAAGCTTTAAGTTACATTTACCGGCTTAGAGTGAACTAAGGATTTTTTTTCTAAATGAGAAGCTTTAACTCCTTATGAAGTTAATTCTTCTGCAGTTTGGTNTTTTTTTTTCCAGTAATGCAGAATGAAACCATTCCTAGTTTGTCTATGTAAGAAAAGTCTGCAATGGCTTGACAGATGTAAATATTATAGTGCTCTCTTTGATGAAAAATGAGACATCATTTTAGTTCTCAGGCTTTCAGTATCACGTTTACACCCCTCACATATAAATTTGGTGTGTGGCTTTACTGATGCCCCACAGCACATTATCAGAAAACATGTTGACTATGGGGAACTAACACAGATAGGGCTGGAAGGATGAAATTTAATTGTAAACCTCTCTACAGAATAATTGTTTGAACTATTTTCTGGAACCTGTAAAGAGTAAAAAACACCTGGGTTGATGCTGTGTGTTCTTTAAAACCCCCAGCTGCATGGACCCTGTAAATGTGGGGGTTCCCTGTTCAGCATGATTCACATGGCATATCTACCTCCCTAATTTTGTATTTTGGAGCAGTGCTGAATCCAAGCTCTGCAGCTGGTAAGCTCCCAAGACTCCATAGAATCACACTGGAAGCCTGTCAGCATAATTTCACAGAAAACATTATTTTTCTGTGAAATGTGTAAGTACGATCAGTTCAGTAACTACCATGAGAATACAGTCCCGCAGAACGGCTGCACCACTCCACGCAGCACACGCCGTGTTGTTTAAGCAAAGATTAAAAATAATATTTCTTTCTTAGAGTTAGATACTTTTTTTTTACAGTATTAGGACTTTTGCTTGTGGAGAAAGAGGGCATCCCTTTTTGGGGAGGTGAAAGGCCATCTTTAAATACCCACATGAAAAAGTCATAACAAACTTCTGAAAACTGGAAATGTGTTGGCATATGTGAGCAGTAAGACCAGAGGAGATTCTCCTCTTTATCTAAATCATGTCTAAATGAAATTAATGTTCTTCATACTGTACAGAGATAAAACCATTAAGTTTTTGCAGTTCAGGCTATTTCTATTTTATGGAAGAAAATACAATGCCTATTGGAATAAAACAATATTTTAATTCTTGATAAGTTTGCTTACTTTTCCTCCTTATATCTGAAAATCAGCAACTAGAATTAGTTGGATTACTGAAACAACTACATTTGTCCCGAAGCAATGACTGAGTGTGGTAACCCAGTGAGAAGGGTGCTTCTGTCACAAATATGTAGGAGGCCCTCAGACTGTCAAGCAATTAAGTGGACCTGAATAATCCTATGTAATTAAGCTTCTTACTGCATAATTATCTTTATTTTAAATGTGTCTTTTGATGAAACATCTGTTTCCTGCTCTAGATTTGAATAGATATACCCATGCACAAGATGGAAATGGTGCTCATGAGGCCATCACACATGGTGCTGCTGCTCAGTTCCTTGGCGACAAATGTCGTAATTTGCTCCATCTTTGCATGCAAAAGGCAGGTGCTGTTGCATCCATGGCCTGCTTTGCCTGACCTCCACACTCACTGCAGCTGCCTTCCACATTGTTACCCAGAGAAATAATTGTGTTTGAAAACCCGACTGAGGATCGTTGTGCAATGAGGTGGGGAAGGGGTGCTCACAGTGTAAGTCCTTGTCAGAGCTCTTAGAGGTGGCCCTGACAACCTGCTAGGCAATAAGAGATTAAAAAAAACAAAAAATCAGCCCTAATAGTAGAATTTCTTTTTTTTCCCTCTGACATCAAATATTGCCTGACTGCTGCTACAAAGAAAGCTGTTGCATTTCTGTTAAATATGTTATCTTTCCACAGATATTTTCAATTTGTTGATTATATACCTTCTTTTACAAGCTACAGCCTCTTTTAAATAGAATTACCCTCTCTTACTGTTTTTTAAAGCAGAGAGAATTTCTACTAAATGTAGGAATTATTTTCCCCTTGGTCTTATATAGTACATTTGCTGCTAAGTCTGGATTTTTACTAGGATATTTCTTTTCAACAAAATCACATGGAATACTGGTGAGTTGTGCTTGGCAACTCCAGAGACCATGATGGGAGCTTCCATTTACTCACTTTGACTCTGGGATGCTCAGGAATGCACCACTAGGCTTCTCAGATCTATGAATGGCCTCAGGTGAGATTTCTGCAGACGACCAGCCACAGAGATGTCCACGTCTCACTAATTATCCTCTCTTCTACATGTGATATTTGCGTCTGCATCTATAGGAGGAGATCATGTACGAACACGAGAGGCCTATTTTGCAGTCTCATGGGGTCCTACGCTCAGGAGGGGAAATTACCCACTTTTGAGTTGAACAGACAGATAGATATGCTGCCACAGTATGGTTCACAGTCAGACTCAAGGTCTTTAAATTTGGCCCTCTCTAGTAAAAATGAATCAATACACAGCTGTTAAATTCTATAGGAGATGGACTAGGCTCTGATTTTTCAGTGCTGCTCTAGTGCATGCTGTTTATATTGGGTTGGGATGTGGAAACTGGCAGAGAGCAGCTGAACACTGTGCTTGCAGCTGTAGGTGATGGCAGAATCATAAATACATATGATTGCTCCTGGATTCTCACTTACCTGGTCTGCTATCACACAAAGCTTCTTTTAATTATGCAAATAATTGCAAAATAAACCACACTTCTGAAACCTTGGTTTGATGGTTCTTTTTTGATACTATATGACAAATAATTGAGAGAGTTTAAACTTGTGTGACTTTTGCTGGTCAGCACACCTGAATGAGCTGTTGAAATAGCCTGGGGAGGTATATAAACAGGCTGACATTCTGCTGTATTTAGAGTTCCCAGGCACAGCCATTACCAAATTTTGAAAGTGTTTTGGAAGGAAAGAGTTCTAAGCAGCATCCTGTCAGCAGCCCTAATTACTGTTGTGTATCCAATTTTCAAAACAAACTGATCCTCTCTGCTGTAGGAATCCTGAGGCAAACCACTTGGTCTGAGTTGTTGTCAGAATTCCTAGACTTTAATTTTTCATGACAGTGCTTACTAACACGGCTATGTACAACTTTACGCCTAGCATTTTAGTCAGGGTGATAGTGGTATTATCCAGAAGAAACTGAAGTCTGGAGGCACTGTCGGAGAGGCCAGACTGAGATGATCAGCCCTGTATAAGAGCAGCACACGTCTCAGGTCCCCGACACAACGAGGAGCTGTCTGGCCCACCCCACACTTGGTGAGTGCTGGTCATGATACCTTGGTGCTTTCACCTAAGAACCTGTCATAAATCACTGGGAGCAAGACATGCTGTCTCCTTGCTCCCTACCCTTTTTGTTCTGCTGCTCAAGAATTCTTATCATATTCAGGCGTCCAAACTTCAGTAGTTTCCTGAGCACAACATTTTACCTGAAAAAGCCATGTGTCATGCCGATGTGATTGAAATCATTGTAATGCTAATGGCAACATATCATATTGTCTTCTGTTCACCACTTTGACCATGGCATCCACTGTCATCCTATGTATCCGTGTGTTGCATTATCCCTTTAAACTTTCCTTTCCAATGTGATTTGCTTCTGATTTTTTCATGAGGTTGTATGAACACAAGGTCCTTTTTTGAAACTGGTAATAGTTATAGAACAAAACATTTGAGAATGCCCATGAAGAATTTTCAGAAACTAAACAAAATGGAGGAATAGGTCAACAGGAATCTCATGAAATTGAACAAGGACAGATAGGAACATCTGCCATGGGAAGGAATAACCTCTTGCAGAGATAGATGCTAGGGACCACCTGGTTGAACAGTGTCCTGGGGTTGCTGGCTGCAGCAAGACGAGCATGAGCCAGCAGTGTGCTGGTCAAACAAACCCAGTGCTCTTTCAATAGGAACCTGCTCAGTCAGTCACTGGATGGGATTCCCCTTCTGCTCAGAATTTTTAAGACCACATCCATATACTGCACTCAGTTTTGGACTCCTCAGTGTGACAAATAAATCAGATTGAACTCAGAGGGCCAGTGAGGTAGTTGGGCTTAGGGCACTTGCCCTGTGAGGAGAGGCTGGAGGACTGGGCCTGGTCCAGCTTAGAGAGGAGGCAGCTCCAGGGCACATAAAGCAGACCCCACTGCCTTTAAGGGGTTGTTGGAGCTGGAGCCAGGCTTTTCTAAGCAGGCCACAGAGGGAGGTGAGGAACACAACAGGCTGAGACTGGCCATAAGGAAACCCTTCTCCAGAAATACACAGTAACAATGACAGAGCACTTCTCTCGCTGAAGTGCTTGGTTTGACTACTTGGCTGATGCTGCTGAGGAAAATATTAGACCAGAAACCTCCTGAGCTCCCTCCTGACCTGAGTTTTCCTCTGATTCAGTCTTGTGCTTTCCCTTGGATGCAAGAGACCTTAATCTTCTGTTGGTTTATAAATGTACTGAAAATATACCAACACTGTTAAGCAGTGTGGTCTTCATTTGGAGGAGAGGATGTTAATAACGAGCTCATGTGGTCCTGTATCTTAATGTGCTTCTGTTCTAAAGATTTCTTTTTTTATTTTTACAACTTTCTAAGCCTTTTGCTGCTCAGACTCAGTTTTCCAAATGATTGCAGTTACATGATTCTTTCATTTCTGGTAATGGGTTAGGGACAGTTTAAGCCTGTCTTCATCGCTTTTTCTTTAGAATGGTGCCATTTGTAGCAGTAGATTGTAACTAGGTTGAGGACCAGACCTGGTTTCACAGGTGTGCTTTTCTTCCATCGTTGTATGAATATCTCTAAAGTTAGAGAAATTCTAAAGCTGTTGAAAATTTGAGTTTGGGACATAGGCTATTTTCAGACATGAGCCACAAAAATGGAACTTTAGTACCCAAAGATGAGAAATGTGTCCCTCCCACTGTCATGCTGCTAGTTTGGCCCTCCTCTGTGCCCTTTGACAGAGGCTAGTACCAGGCCAGATGAAGGAGAAAAAAGCCTGAGTAGAAAACAAGTAAGTTAAGGAGCCAGGGAAGGAGAAATAAAAAGTAGAACTTGAACATGGCTTTGGTCAGTAAGAACTGATAATGTCAGGATATTTGTAACAGGATCTAGAAGTAAAACTAAATAAATTGTCGCAAGGGAGAACGAAGGGAGGAACTAAGAATTAAGATCTCTCCCAAATCCCCAAAATACAAAGTTTCCTATTTTTGTGTAGGAATATTTCGCATTAGCCATATTGAGTAATTTTGTGTTTTTCTGGCTTTTACTTACATTTACAGGCTAATTTCTTAGTCTTTCCTGAGTTGAAGTTCCATTGAGGTCAAAAGGGATACAAAAAATGTAGGTGTTGCTATTTTAAATTGCAACTAGGGGCAAATACACTTTCTCTGAGTGGCAAAGATATGGCAGGATATTGAAATTACAGTAACATAGCCCTGAATATGTTGAATTCTTACAGAGTTTTTAATATAATTTCCACTTGTCAACATCTATTTCAGACGATTTTATTGCTAAAGACAGTTAGCAATTTAGATAAAATGTATTTTATGAATACTATCTATCCACAGTCTTCTCTGTGAAATACTCAACTGCATAGAGAATTTTCCTTCTAAAGACTTTGAATGCTGACATGAGAATTGCTTTACTTTACAATAAAATGTGCAAATTGCATGCCCGTTTTGTGTGCGCTGTATGCAAATTGACTTGATTGAACTCATTTGAATGTCTTATATGCTGGATGGGTGTGTAATGGGTAATAAGCTTTTTTAATGCTCTTTTATGTTGTTTTTTTGGTTTTTTTCCCAAAATGTGTTCCAATGAAAACTCCCTTTCATATATTTAAAAAGCCCTTCGAGGGCATTTCATTATCAAAGTGCAAAGATGGAATTTTCAAAAGAAAAACACCTGCATAGAAACGGCTCCATCATTCCTTCTGTCTTAGTTCTGTTCCTGAGTCTCCTGCAGATCCGTTCTAGTTCTGTTTCTCTTTCCCAGCTTCCTACACTTGCATACTGCACATCATCCAATGTATGGATGACATCTTCTTCTGCAGGAAGTCCAGTGTGAGGGCAAAGTGCTGTCACCAAACTAATAAGGCAGAAAAACCTCTCTCATTTACACTGATAAGGATCTGAAGACACTCAGTAGAGGTTCACCACTGTGGTACTAGTCTATGTGAGAAAGGGTTAGGCCTCTGGGAGCAAAAAGGAATTAATTAGTTTTAAAAATTTTTTTTAAGTGATTAGAAAAATGAGAGTTTGCTCGTATGCAGTGCCATTCCACACTTTATTTAGCAGGTTTGTGGGCAAATGTTTCTTTGGAGCAAGAGGAAAAGACTGTTTTCCATGTGATAGTCTGGGCGGAGAGAATGTGTTGCAACAGATTATGCCTTACAGGAGTTTCAGGTCAGAATTCGGGTCACAGCTGGAAAGGCTGGCTAAGATCTTGCCTCTCTTTGGGGAATTTCTTTAGCACTGTAAGCCTGACAGCCAGTAACTTAGCTGTGCATATATCCATTTACTAAGCATGGTGTTCTCCGCAGAATAGCTGGAGTTGCCACTCGGTGCTGGAACTGAGCCAGTATTCTCTCTCTGCCTGTGGTCAGCCCTCAGCCAGGACGGAATATACTATTTCTAAAGTTCTGCAGAATAATTACCCAAAGACACTTAAGTTTTTATGAAAAACAAGTAAACAAACAGAAAATTGTTTCTGCATTCTTCTCTTCTCAGTTTTTTTAACATAAATAATTGTTTCAGTACTATTTCTCACTAATTAACCCAAATTTTTTGCAAAACTCTTTGCTATATGCACCAGTTATTTTTTATACAGGGTTTCTGGCACTGGACAATCAAGTGGATTATCCAGGGTCTAGCTCCCTTCCTTTCAGCAGTTTTTTAATCTAGGGATGTGGGGATGAGAGAGCAAGCAAGAGAAAATGAAGAAAGATTCTACAGCACATTAGGATACTAATATTTTAGACTTTGTCACTCAAACAAGAGTTTTTGTATTAAAAAAAAATGTGTATGAGATCTCAAGATAGAAAAGAACTAAGTGAGAAACCCTTTCTTGGTATTTCAGAGTGAAACTGCTTTGTTACTCAGTGTGAACCTTAAATTCCTTTGCAGTTGGGTGTCCTTTGCTTATATTTCATATCTTCTTTTGCTTGACACATTCCTTTGAATAGTCTCTGAATTATATAATCTAAAAATTATATTATGGTTTCTATATTCTAATTTCAGTGAATATTCTAATTTTCTTTTTCTTTCTGTATGTTAGTGATAAAGCCTCATAATTACACTATAAGCTTTAAAAGCCTTTTGTGGCATGTATTTAACAAGCCATTTGCATATTTGATATGGCATCTTAAAGAGTGTAAGCTCAGGACCATAACAAGAACATGTAGGAACAAGAGAAAAAGAAAAACGAAGCATGAAAATCTTGATCTTGCTACAGACTGTTGTTCTTTGAATGAAAAAGAAAACCACAACAAAAAAGGCACATTGTAGAATCAGTTGCAAACTGAACTTTTTCTTTATCGTGATCTCTAGCTTTCCACTGGACTGATGATAGCTTTGTTGAATTTCAGAGTCTTTGTGTGTACCACAGGATATGTTGGCTCTTATCACTGGTTTTGGGGTTTTGTGGGTTTTTATTCCACTTGTAAAAAGAGTAATTGAGTTTTTCGAATAGAGAAAGTTGACAGATTTCTTTGGCATTTGGATCGCTTGTAATCTAGGAAATGGACATTCCATTACAGATGGCTTAGCATAATTAAGTGGTAGAACATGTGAAACCATTTATATGTTTCAAGGCCCTTGTTCGTACCTCAGTTCAGCAAACAGAAAAAATGAAAGATAATAATATCAACTTTGAAAAAATTACTAAAAGCATTATCTTATTTACACAGTACATTGTGTTAAAAAGAGTGTATCACCATCAGCTAAAAATTACAACGCCAAAAGTAAATATGCAAACAAAACAGAGATTTAAAAATTAAAACGTCTTCCTTCTGGGCCATATTAGTTATTGTTCTGCACTCTGAAAAATATTGTTCATATTAGAAAAACTGGAAATATACATCAGCTATCTAGTTTACAGCCAATTATTGCAATGACTTCTGCTCTAGTTGTGTTTTTCTAGTTTGTATTGTCCTTGAGTTTTCTCCATTTCTAGATATACAATTGTATCTAAAATGCCATTTATAACTGAATTATTAATTACTATCCCCAAGCCCTGGATTATGTTTTTGTTCACTGTTCTGCTCATGATTCCTCAATTAGAATGACCATTCTCTGAGGTCCACATGTTGCAAAGTAGTTTACTAAAACTAACCCATGACCTTCCAATAAATTATTTCTAAGCCATCTTTTGTCCTTTGATAACTCAGGTCTGCTTTTGTCTTTTGGTTGCAGATATCAAGAGACAAATGCAAAACCTCTTTCTAAAAGGTCTTTGGGGATTTCCTTTGATTCAATTTCCTTTAACAATATGTAAGGGAATTGCCTGAGAGCACCATCCTTCACTAATACCTCTTAGGATTATTTTAGCCACTTCTGCTGTCAGAGCTACCTCAGGTAGCAAAGTAAACAGTACAGCAAATATTGGCTAGTAGTAACTGATGGACAAATAGGCAAAACCAAAATTTAAAGCATTATTAGCCACATTTCTAATTGTATGGAGTGCTGTGGAAGAGTTAGTAAGCAGGCTTTCTCTCTCTGGGCAGCACTGAGGCACTGGTATACTCAGGAATAGAACCAAATCCTCTTGTAAGCAAAGCATTAATTTAGACTGACTCTCCTTTTTCAATTCTGGGTGCACTCCACCCAGAACTGAACTCACTGAAGAGGGAAAAATGCCAAAGAGAATCTTCTAGAAAAATTCTCCCAAGTGTTTTCATCAGCATACCTATCTTTACATTAATAAATGTTTTCAAAAATAAGATTGGGTCGTATTGTTTCCTTTCC